>PVKC010040025.1:0-12417 GCA_004027635.1 Crocidura indochinensis | reverse complement strand
AAGAGACCCAAAGAAAAACGTATCTGAATTACAATGAAATTCCACAGATAGAGATAGAATACTGAAAGCAGCAAGATCAAAAATGAAAATTACATTCAAAGTAGCATCCTTAAGACTTACAGCAGACATGTCACAAGAAACTCTCAAGGCCAGAAGACAGCAGTGGGATATTCTGCAAGACTGAATGAAATAGATGCCTCACTGAGAATACTGCACCCAGCCCAACTCACGTTCAGGTTTAAAAGAAGAATACATAGCTTCATGGATAACCAACAGCTCAGAAACTTTACAGCCTTAAAGGAAAAACTGGAAGTTCTACTTTAAGACAAGAGAGACCAAAAAAAGTAGAAAACTTATCTACAAAGATGACATTAAATCCTATGACAATCATTTCCCTCAATGTCAATGGACTAAATTCACCAATTAAAAGACACGGCATGGCAAAATGGAGCGAAAAGATGAAATCAGCCTTATGCTGCCTAGAAAAAACACACCTGAATAATCAGAACAAACATAGACTCAAAATGAAAGGCTGGAGGCCGGTGAGGTGGCGCTAGAGGTAAGTTGTTTCCCTTGCAAGTGCTAGCCAAGGAAGGATCGTGGTTTGATCCCCCGCAGTCCCATATGTTCCCCCCAAGCCAGTTGCAATTTCTGAGTGCTTAGCCAAGAGTTATCCCTGAACATTAAATGGGTGGGGCCTCAAAAACAAACAAAAAAATTAAAGGCTAGAGGAAAATCATCCAAGCAAACAACACCCTGAAAGAAGCTGGGGTGCAGTGTTAATATCTGATGACACCAAATTTATACTCAGAAAAGTTGTAAGGAACAAAGATGGGCACTTTGTACTAATAAAGGGATATGTGCATCAGGAAGAAATCATACTTCTAAACATATATGCACCCAATGAGAGACTAGCAAATTATCTAATACAATTATTGGCAAATCTGAAAGAAGACATCAATAATAACACAATAATTGTGGGAAACCTCCACATGTCCCTGTCAACACTTGATAGGTCAACCAGACTGAAATCTAACAAAAATATACTAACCCTGAAAAGAGTAATGGAAGAAAGAGGACTAGCAGATAAATATCTATAGGGCACTCCACCCAGAACAACCTGTATACACATTCCTCTCCAATGCACATGGATCAATCTCCAGGATAGACTACATGCTGGCACTAAAACATACCTCCATAAAATTCGGAGGATAGAAATCTTGCAGGCTACCTTTGCTGACTACATGACTCTGAAATTAGATGTGAACTACAAAGGGACACAGAAGAAAAACTTTAACAATAGGACATTAAACAGCCTGCTACTGAACAACCAGTGGGTCTGAGATGAAATCAAAGTGGAAATCAAAACTTTCCTGGTAACAAATGATAATGAAGACACAAACTGGCAGAATCTATGGGACACAACAAAAGCTGTCCTGAGAAAAATATTTATAGCTTTGCAAGCACACATCAAAAGGAAGAAGGAGCATGCCCGAATAACTTAATGACGCAGCTCATAAAATTAGAAAATGACCAACAAAAAGAACCAAAAATAGGGAGACAGAAGGAAATAACAAAACTGAGAGCTGAAATCAACCAAGTGGAAACCCAAAAAAACAATCCAAAAGATCAACAAAAGCAGAAGTTGGTTCTTTGAAAAAATAAACAAGATTGATAGACCATTGGCAAAATTCACAAAGAAAGAGAGAGAGAAACCTGATAACCCATATTAGAAATGAAAAGGGGGAGATCACGACTGACATTGCAGAGATCCAAAGGGTAATCAGAGACTACTTTGAGAATCTTTATGTTACTAAACATGAGAACCTAGAAGAAATGGATAAATTCTTGGACACTTAAAACCTTCCACAGTTAAATAAGGAGGATATAGCATAACTAAACTCACCCATCACTATTGAGGAAATTGAAACTGCAATGAAACATCTGTCCCAAAAGAAAAGCCCAGGCCCTGATGGATTTACTAATGTATTCTTTAAAACATCTTAAGAGGACTACTACCAATCCTAGCCAGGCTCTTACATGAAATTGAAATGATGGGAACAATCACAAATAGCTTTTATGAAGTCCACATCACCTTGATACCAAAACAAGACAGAGATGCTACGAAAAGATGAAAATTACAGACCAATATCCCTGATGAATGCAGATGCAAAGATCTTCAACAAAATCCTGGCAAAGAGGATCCAAAGCATCATCAAGAAGATCATACTATATGATTAAGTAGGTTTCATACCAGGAATGCAAGAATGGTTTAACATCCCTGAATCTATCATACAAATAGACACAGAGAAATCATTTGATAAGGTTCAACACCCACTCTTGATCCAAACTTTCAGCAAGATGGGAGGAAAGGAACTTTTCTCAATATAGTGAAAGCCTTCTACCACAAGCCAATGGCAAATATTATCCTCAATGGAGAGAAACTAAACGCCTTTCTTCTAAATTCTGGTACAAGACAAGGCTGTCTGCTCTTATCACTCCTTTACAAAATAGTACTGGAAGTACTTGCTGTAGCAATCAGGCAATAAAAAGATATCAAGGGAATCCAGATATGAAAGGAAGAAACCAAGATCTCACTATTTGTAGATGACATGATACTCTACTTAGAAAGCTCTAAAGACTCTACCACACAGGTTCTAGAAACAATAGATTCATATAGCAAGGTGGTAGGATACAAAATTAACACACAGAAATCAATGACCTTTTTATACACCAATACTGATAGGAAAGAGAGGGATGTTAAGGAAATACCATTCACATTAGTACCACACAAACTCAAATATCTTGGAGTCAACTTGACCAAAGACGTCAAGGACCTATACAAAGAAAACTATAAATCCCTGCTTCAAGAAACAAGATAGGACACACGGAAATGGAAACACATACCCTGCTCATGGATTGGCGTGATTAATATCATTAAAATGACAATACTCCCCGAAGCATTATATAGATATAATTTGATCCCTCTTAAGACACCCTAGACATTCTTCAAAGAAGTGAATCAAACACTTAGGAAGTTTATTTGGAACAATAAGCACCCTCAAATAGCTAAAGCACTCCTAGAGAAAGGAATATGGGAGGCATTACTTCCCCCAACTTTAAACTGTACTACAAAACAACAGTTATCAAAACAGCATGGTATTGGATTAAAGACAGACCGCCAGATCAATGGAATAGGCTTGAATTCTCAGAGAATGTTCCCCAGACATACAAGCACCTAATTTTTGAAAAAGGAGGGAGAAATCTTAAGTGGATCAGGGAAAATATCTTCAAGAAGTGGTGCTGGCAGAACTGGTTAGCCACTTGCAAAAAAAGTGAACATAGACCCCCCCCCCCCAAGTTAACATCATGTACAAAGGTAAAATCCAAATGGATTAAAGACCTTGATATCAGACCTGGGTATATAGAACAACATGTAGGTAAAACACACCGTGACATTGAGACTAAAGATATCTTCAAGGAGGAAGCTGTACTTTCCAAATAAGAGGAAGCAGAGATGAACAGTGGAATACATTAAGCTGAGAAGCTTCTGCACCTCAACAGCAACAGTGCTCAGGAAACAAGAGCCACCACCATTTGCGAGAAACTATTCACCTAATACCCATCAGATAAGGAGCTAATATCCAAAATATACAGGGCACTGATAGAACTTTACAAGAAAAAAAACTAATTTCATCAAAAAATGGGGAGAAGAAATAAAAAGACACTTTGATAAAGAAGAAATATAAATGGCCAAAAGGCACATGAAAAAATGCTCCTCATCACTAATCATCAGGGAGATGCAAATCAAAACAACGATGAGATACCATCTCACACCACAAAGATTGTCACACATCATAAAGAATGATAACAATCAGTGCTGACAGGGATGTGGGGAGAAAGGAACTTTTATCTACTGCTGGTGGGTATACCATCTAGTCCAACCTTTATGGAAAGCGATATGGAGATTCCTCCAAAAACTAGAAATTCAGCTCCCATTCGACCCAGTTATTCCACTCCTAGGGATATACCCTAGGAACACAAGAATACAATACAAAAATCTCTTCCTCACACCTGTATTTATTGCAGCACTATTCGCAATAACCAGGATCTGGAAACAACCAAGATGTTCTTCAATAGATGAATGGCTAAAGAAACTATGGTACACACACAATGGAATATTATACAGTCATCAGTAGATATGAAGTCATGAAACCTTCCTATACATGGGTGTGTATGAAATCTATCATACTGAGTGAAATGAGTAAGAGGGAGAGAGATAGACGCAGAATAGTCTCACTCATATATGGATTTTAAGAAAAATAAAAGTCATTTTGGCAACAATCATCAGAGACAAAGAGAGGAGGACTGTAACTTCTAGCTCACTTCATGAAGCTCACCACAAAGAGTGATAGTACAGTTATAGAAATAAGTACACTGAGAACTTCCCTAACCATATGTATGAATGAGGGAATTGGAAAGCCTTACTAGAGTACAGGTGGGGGTGGGATGGGATGGAGGGAGATTTGGAACATTTGTGGGAATGTTGCACTGGTGAAGGAGGGTGTTCTTTGCATGAGTGAAACCTAATCACAATCATATTTGTAATCAAGATGTTTAAATAAAGATTATAAAAATTAAAGAAGAGTGAATAATAAACAAGACATTACTCACATTTTGATATGCAAATAATAACACAATATTTTAGTGGTCAGAATCACAAACTATTGGAGTAAACAATAATAGAAAAATATTTCAGTCCAATTGGTAGACTATCAGAGCTAAAAGGTAATTCTTCAGAGGAATTAATTGTCATGTATACATGAGCAAAGCTAAAAACTGTCCTAAAAACATTTTTTAATGAAAGCATTGCCTTTCATAAAGGAAAATAGTGGAAGGGAATCTGATTTCTATGAGAGGCTGAATTGGTCTGGAAGTAATTGGAGTATGATGGCTCACATCTTCATACAGATAAGTAAGTACTTTTTTCTTTTTTAAAATAATATTTTATTTAAACACCTTGATTACAAACATGATTGTGGTTGGGTTTCAGTCATGTAAGAGGATATCCCCATCACCAGTGCAACATTCCCATCACCAATGTCCCACTTTATATGTAAGAAGATTTTATGTTTATGTTTTATGCTCTTCTAATGGAAGAGAAAGCACTTGTCCCGATGTATTTTGATGATTCAATATCCAAAAGGGCAGAGTTGAAGGGACAATCCAGACTATTTACAGGTGGAAACAAAGTTGGAAATGACCTGGTGATGGATTATTTGCCCTTATATTGAATATAATAAGTTGTGGGGTTTCCCTACAACCCCTAAAATAGCATTATAGTAAGAAGTATGGGAGTTTATAATCATAGTGAATTTTCAGAGTAAATGATTAATAGTACCAATCAAGCGAGGGACCCTGATACACTATAGACGTAGAGAAGATCATTGGAATTTATTATGTGAGAGTGATGGGGAAAGTGGACCATAGGAACAAAAGTTGATCTTGGTGAAACAGAGGGATAACTGTGTCCAAATGTTTAAATATTTATTTGTCTCTGAAGGATGAACACTATTCTGAGAAGTGATATAGTATTTTGAACACTAAGGTTGTGGAATATCATAGCGTGGCACCTGTATATAACCACTGTAGAATGGGTAGTGGGATTCTGATTAAATTTGGGGATTAACAGATCCAAAAAATAACAGAACATAGAGTACTATTTATTCCTTCATAACTGGGTGGGTTTTAAAGTATCTTGCTTATGCTGGGGGACATCAGTAGGATAGTCAGTAATTCAGAGTATAAAAAATACAGTAAGATAAATTGTGGTGGAGACAGATGGAGACAGAATGTGTCAAGGAGAAATTAAGCAGTTTTCAAAGAGGCTTTTTAGCAAATAGGAGAGAGAGTCAGAATCAAAAGCATCTGTTATTTTACAGATTTGGTTTAGTTTGGACTGCCAGTTATCTTCAAAGAGAAGTTTTCCAATGGGGCTAAGGAAATTCAGAATTTACTTTTTTATTCTGAAAACATATTTTCAACAAATATTATCTATCATATTACTTCAGCGGGGGTGATTAGGAGAGCCTCACAGAGTCTGATCTACTAGGCTAAATAGAAATAATACTTAATTGTAAATGCTTTATTGGGGATATAAAAACTGAAGCATTATTGAACTTAAGGTATTAAGGAAATTCATAGAGGGATATATATGATTTGGTTAAGAAGAGTGCATGTTACTTCGAAAGAACACTTGCGCTTCGGGGGGATATAATTTGATCCAGCTGATGAAGGTAATTAGCAACACCAAAAAAGGTCCCTAAATCCTTTATCATGGGGTGCATAAGAGTGAAATATATGTGTCAATCATTTTAAGGGAAGCAGTCTCTTTTTCAATTATTCTTCAGAAGGAGTAGTGGTTTTGTAATCTACCCCCCTCCCTCCCTCCCTGGAAAATGGATTGAAGCAGGGAAATGTGCTTGAGAGCAATGAGGATCTCTAAAGTTTCTATTAAAAGTGTTAAAAAAATCAAAGAATATCGATGGTTCAAGGTAAATGGTATGATAGAGGGGGTTTAGAAGTTTACCAGGAAGGACTTTAGGTAGAAACAGTTTCTAATGCAGTCATGCACCAGCTCTGGGATTTTTAGTTTAATTCAGAGGAAGAACTATTGTTTGCTTCTCTTCATACAGAAGAGTTGTATCTTGTCAAAAATAAAATATAAGGGTTCTAGAGGGCCAGTATTTGCCTCCCTACATGTTTGATTGTTGTGTCTTGAGATAAGAGCTAAAGACTTTTGATGAAGTAAATAAGGCATGATGCCTTCACTGGGAGAATGTTGGATTGCCTCTAGTCATTTCAATATTTTTATGTCATAAATGAGTGGAGAAAAATTTGATGTTGATGACTCTCCTTTATGCAGAAGTGCAGCATGGGTTCAGATTGCATTAAATACATAAGAGAAATATAGATATATGTTTATATAAACAAAATATATGCAAATACTTTGTGTATATATATACACACACACACATATTTTTTTTCACTCAAGTAAAGAGCTCTAATTTGCGCAATGACTTTAGGGCAGAGATAGAATTGTTGAGGAGTTGTCCAGATTCAAATCATTTTCACAAAAAGTGGGATAATCTGAAATTTCTCTTCTTTTTTTCTAAGTGTCTACTGTTATCAGTAGTAATCACATTTTTAGGGGAAAGTAGGACATTATTTTCTATTGTCATGTAGCTGCCCGTGGTTCTGGTCTTATGACTTTTCTTGAGGAAAACTCATAAATATGCAGAATTTAATACTCTCCACTAAAATCATCACTGTCCTGCATTTTTAACATTTAGAGATTCCTTATTTGTTTGGTTGAGCACGCCAGATTCTCAACCCTGCTACTTTATTTCCTAGCCCAATGCAAGTTTCATTCACACATTTTTACTCTGAATCCATAAACCAAACTTGGAGCTCTAGACAGGAATTTTCTGGTCATTCTCTTCTTTTTTTAATTTGTTTTAAAATTTAAGCACCATGGTTGCAAAGATGTTTGTAGTTGGGCTTCAGTCATAAAAAGAACACCCCCCCTTCACTAGTGTAAATTCCACTACCAATGCCCACCTTGTCCCTCTTTCCCCACTATCTGTCTCAATTCAAGACAGAAATTTTCTTCTCTTACTGATCAACATTGTCATGGTAGTTCTTAGTGTAGTCATTTCTCTAACTGCATTCTCCACTCTGTGGTTTCATATCATGAGCTGGTTCCTCTGATCCTCATCTCAATTTTTTCTGGGCATTATTGCGATAATGTCTTTTATTTTTCCTTTCTTTTCCCCCACATTTCTTCCAGGATCTCATGTTCATGGCAAAAAGTTTCTCAAAGTAGTCTCTTTTTAAATTTTATTTTTTAATTATGAGAACAAAGAAAGAGGACAAGGTAAAGTTACAGTGGAAGGACGATCACCCATAAACAGAATTCTCAGTAGTCCCATAGATAATATTCCAGCCTTGAACTTTCAGCCAAAGAACATTAAGAAAAACAAAATAGAACCCATGTACAATTACTTTGTCCCTCAAATCCCCAGATTGTAGTACATACTATTTCTTAGCAGTACACAATATAATCAAAGACATAAGACTTACATAACTCTTTAAACATTGAAGGCAAAGTACATTTTTATATTTCCATGCACATGCATATTAGTTTAAGCTAACCTCAAAAGTTTCAGTGGGTTGTTTTTCTTAAGGATTAGTCAGGGAGCATAGTAAAAATGGTGTTAGAGTGGTAATTATTGTTTGCATAGGCCCACCAAAATATGAGGGACATGGAAAGAAAAACCTTGGCCTAAATACAAGGAGACCCTACCCCTGAAGCTTCCTGGCATTAGACCAACTCTAGGCTCCAGGCAAACTAGTATTTCAAATCTAAGTCATTGTCTGTAGTGCCAATACACCATTATTTTTCACATAGTCTCTGTATTAAAGATCCTGGAATCTACATATTCCATATTGCAGTCAGGATGGTGCTGAGCATCCTCTCGTTTCACCTCACACTTAAGGGGCAATAGAGAGAAACCTGTCCTGTAGAGCAGTTCATTGTTGTTGTCAAGTCTTCTCAGTGTTAACGGAAGTCTCTTTTGAGCAGGTCGATGTCAGAGCCTTGGTAGTGTCTTCCCTGGTAGAGGATTGCTTCCAGATGTTACTATAAAAAACCTTGGATGTTTCATAGATAGCTTGCCTGCTTCAGGCGTGAATGGAGGATGCCCATTTTCTGACACCTGTGCCAGGTCATTATATCAATGTTCAGGGTGTAAGGTCCCATTGTACTATGAGATTTGTGTATTCCAACCTCTATTAGATAAGAACGTATCTGTATGTATAGTATTTTCCCATTTTAATGTGTCTATGCAAACAATATCGGCACATATGGAGGCTATAGGAACAAGTCCAACAATCCCCATGACATAGTTCAATCGTAAGTATTAAACTGAGGGACTCTTCCACCAACATTCCTTATTGGACAGCTCACAAAGAGAAGACAAGATAAAAAGTGGATAGAAACGTCATGGTAGAAGAATATATAGAGTTATAGCTGTTAAAATGCACATAAAATATTCAAAAGACATATGTGTCCATTTTATGTCCTTTGAAAGTAGTCTCTGATTATCCTTTGCATCACTGTATTATCTGTAGTGATCTCTCCCTTTTAATTTCTAAGCCGGTTTATTAAGTTTCTCTCTCTCTTTCTTTGTGAGTTTTACTAGTGGTTTATCAATCTTATTTTCTTGAAGAACCAAGTTGTGCTTTTGTTGATCTTTTGGATTTTGGGTGGTTCCACTTTATTAATTTCTGCTTTAAGCTTTGATATTTTCTTTTGCCTACTTATTTTGGGTTCATTTTGTTGATCATTTTCTAATTTTATAAGCTGTATCATTAAGCTATTTATATAGGCTTGTTTTTTTCTTCCTGATATATGCTTGAAAAATTGATTTTGAGTCTGTATTTGTTATGACTACTCAGATGTGTTTCTGTAGGAAGCAGAATATTAGGGTAATATATTTGATCCATTTTTCCACTTTGACTCTTAATTGGTGCATTTAGTCCATTGACATTTACAGAGACAATTCATGGAATTTAGAGCCATCTTTGTGTAGAAGCTCTGTATGTCTTTAGGTCTGTTTGTCTTAAAGTAGACTTTTCAGTTTATGTTTTAAGGCTGGGTTTGAGTCTGTAGTTTCTGAGCTGCTGTTTATCCATGAAGCTATGTATACTTCCTTCAAACTGAAAGTGAATCTAGCTGTGTGCAATATTCTAGGTGAAGCATTCATTGCTTTGAGTTTTGTTAGTATATCCCACCACTGCATTCTGGCCTTGATGGCTTTTTCTGATAGGTGTGCTGTAAATTTTAAGGATGCTCCTTTGAATGTAACTTCCCTTTTAGATCTTGCTGCTTTCAGTATTCTATCCCTATCTGTGGGACTTGCCATTGTAACTAGATGTGTCTTGGCGTGCTTTACTTCAGGTCTCTAGCTGCTATTTTTTGGGCATGCAGGATTTGGTTGCATGCACTTTTAGCTCTAGGTATTTATCTGAAATGATGTCCTTGACTGTTGGTTCCTCCTGGGGATTTTACTCCTGAGTCTTTCGAATGCCGACGATTCTTCTGTTGTTTCTATTGATTTTATTAAAGACTTCTATTTTCATCTGTTCACATTCTTTGATGATACTTTCCATTGCCTGATCATTTGCTTTAAGGTTCTTTTCAAATATTTTTCTCTGTATTATGTTGTTCTGCATCTTATCTTCCAGCTACTGATTTTGTTCTCAGCTGCTATTACTCTCCTGGAGAGACTTTCCTTTCATCTACCAACTTTTTCATTCCGTTATTTCAGTTTGGAGCTTTCTGATTTTTATCTTTGTGGTATTTTCGTCTAAATATATATTATTTCTTTGAGTTTTCTGAACATCCACCATATTTCTACTCTAAACTTCTTATCTGAGTGGCTAACTAGGAATTTGGTACTTTTCATGTCATCAGAACTGCCATCTTCATTCTCTATACTTGGTATATTCCTGTTTTTTTTTTTTCCCGATGCCACACTTATAAGTGTGTTTCTTGTACTACATGTTGTAGTGGGGTTTATGGGCTAGAAGATCCATGTGCCACTCCTGTGCTGGGCCCTGAAGAGGTTATGTTCACTGTCACCTTGGCTTCTTCATGTGGAAAAGCAGAAAAGCATTGTCATTCTCTTCTTAATGAAATTTTTACCTTTTCAATAGGCCAATTATATTTGAAAAACTAGCCAGCTTTTATGGGATCCTTATAAAATTTATATAACATTTTAAAGAATAAATATTGGGGGTGTAACTGTGATGCAAGTGGTAAGGTATCTCCCTTGTCCATGCTAGCCTAAGATGGGCTGAGGTTCGATCTCCTGGTGTCCCATATGGTCCCCCAAGCTAGGAGTGATTTCTGAATGTATAGCCAGGAGTAATTCCTGAGTCACTGGGTATGCCCCCTGCAAAAAAAAGAAAATAGTATATACACTAAATACTTAAGATAGTAGACAAAATCCTGTTGAAATTCATATGGAATAGTATTACCTCCATCCATAGCTAAAGAAATCCTAGGATAATAAAGTATGGGAGATTGACTTTTCCAACTACAGTCTGCCCTATTACGCAATGTAATAATATAAACAAAGCACTGTGTACTGGAATAAAACATACTCACAGACCAATAGAAAAGAATTTATATCTTACAGACATATCCTCAAGAATATGGATAGCTCAACTTCAACAAAAAACAGACATGAATTGGAGCTAGGATACCCTCTTCAACACTGTTGGGAAAAGTGATCAATCACATGTAAACAAATTAACTTGTATCCTTATTTCATACCACACACAAAACTCAACTTAAAATATATTAAAGACCTCAATATCAGACTTCGCTCCATCCATAAATTATGGTAAAGCAATAATAGTAAGATCTCTTTATTACCTGGATTTAGAGACCCCTTCAATGACCCAATGCCATTGGTTAAGAAATAGAATTAATGTAAACAATCAGAACTGCATCACATTGAGAAGTTTCTGCATAGGAAAATAATGAGAAAGGTGGCCAGAGTAAAATAATAGCAAGTTTGGATTTTTTCATTTAGGTCTGATCCCCATTTTCTTATATGGTACCTTTGTAAAAACCAAGGCCCCTGGTTTAATGACTAGGGCTGAGACTACGATTATCACTAACCTCAGTGAAGTAGTTCTCTTGAGACAGGTTAGATATTTAGGTAATTTTCCACTCTGCGCTAAGGCAGAGAGAGTTAATTCATAAATAAAACAAAAGTTGGTGCCCTCTAGGAATGAGGAACTAGGGGTTGAGTGACCTCAGAATGCTCTATATGACCTCAGAATGCTCCCTTGACAACCAAAAGCTCCCTAACAACCAAAGTTTGAATCAGAGTATCCCTAGACAACCCAAGTTGAGCCAAAAAGATCAATAATGCATTAAGATATCTATACAATGAAATGATTTCGATGTAATGTTTGTGATTTCTTTTTTTTTTGGTTTTTGGGTCACACCCGGCAGTGCTCAGGGGTTACTCCTGGCTCCATGCTCAGAAATTGATCCTGGCAGGCACGGGGGACCATATGGGGCACTGGGATTCGAACCGATGACCTTTTGCATGAAAGGCAAACACCTTACCTCCATGTTATCTCCCAGACCCCCCAATGTTTGTGATTTCTTACAAACTGCTTGAAGATTTGACTCAGTATCCTTGTCTAGACTCCCCTGGTTGAATGAGACTTGGACCTGAGCTAGCGAAATAAATTCCTTTTTGCGCTTTGAACTTTGCACTATCAGAGGTCTCTATTTCTCAGCACTGACTCAGGTATCAACTTTAACCCTTAGAT
>PVKC010040024.1:0-12418 GCA_004027635.1 Crocidura indochinensis | reverse complement strand
CTTTCAGTGACCTAGTCTAAAGGCAGAAATCAGCAGAGTTCTGGAGGCTTCTCATGGGGGGCGGGGAGGGAAAGAATTCTTGAGTTTGATGGGGACTCTCGACTGACTGTGGGGAGGAGTTTGCAAAGGGTCCCTCCCAGCCCTGGAACTCATTACTCTCACTGAAGTGAGGGCCCCCAAAAGATGTCAGTTACACTTACACAGCCCCCAAAAGATGTCAGTAACCCACTGTCTCTGAGGACTTGCCACTCATGCCACAAACAGCCACTCACACATCGTAACACGGGCTGGTATGCTGGTGTTTGTGTCTGTTGCTGCTGACAGTTTTCTTGGGATTTTTCTCTTACTCTGAATTGCCTTGACAGACACACCCCCCTCAGTCTTGGTCCCCACAACCCAATGCTCCCGTCTTAACAGTTGTCTCTTTTTATTTGAATAAATCAGCAGGAAAAGATTTCAAGGCCTAAGTTCAAAGCCCTTTCCCCATCTCTATGATGTATCATTACAAAAATAATGTTAAGAAAAGAACGTGACCTTTATTTCTAATGGAGAGTCCTTGATGACTTCTGACCTTCCTTTCTTCTCTCCAGAAGAGACAGCCTCCTCCACCTCTCATTTATTAAAAATACCGCCTGTTCATGTAAAAGCATTTAGACAATAGAGAAAATCCTAAGATAGCACTGAAGCACCTGAAACTTCATCATCGAGAAAACTACTATTCATGGCCCAGTGAATATTCTAGACACTTTTTTAAAGTGCCCACACTGGGACTGGAGCAACAGCACAGAGGTAGGGCATTTGCTTTGCAGGGGGCCAACCCAGGTTTGAGTTTGAGTGTAGAGCCAGGAAAAAAACCCGAGTGCTGCTGGATATGGCCTAAAAACAAACAAACAAATAAAAATGGGCTCACATCTGGGCCAGAATGATAGCACATCGGGAAGCGCATTTGCCTTGCTCATGGCCCACATGGGTTTGATCTCTGGCATCCCATATGACCCTGAGCAGTAGGGTGTTTGCCTGGCACATGACCTACCCAGGACAGACCCAGGTTTAATTCCCAGCATCCCATATGGTCCCCCAAGACTGCCAGGAGTGATTTTTGAACTCAGAGCAAGGAGAAAACCTTGAAGGCCTCTTGGTGTGACCCCCAAATCAAACAAAAAGAAAGCAATACCAATTTTTTTTTTTTTGGTTTTTGGGCCACACCCAGTGACGCTCAGGGGTTACTCCTGGCAATTCTCTCAGAAGTCGCTCCTGGCAGGCACGGGGGACCATATGGGGAACCGGGGGATCGAACTGCGGTCCGTCCTAGGTTAGCGCAGGCACCTTAGTTCCAGCGCCACCGCCCGGCCCCAATACCAGTTATTTTTAATCCACCTTTCTCCTGCCACAGTGTGGTACAGACACTGGCCCAGATGGATCTAATGGGGGAACCCCTACTCTCAGTTCAGACTCACTGGCTCCTGTGCTTCCCAACACTTATCACCACCTTCCAGAAGATGAGTCAGGGGTGGGAATATACTTGTGCAGCTAGATTATGGCTTTGCAATGTCCTGAGGCCCTGTAGCAGAGTTGGGGCTGGTCTTCTAGGGTCGAGAGACACAGAGACAAAGAGAGAAACAAAGAGACAGAGAGAGACACAGAGAGATATGAGATGCTGAAAACATTTTTTTTTTGGGTCACACCCAGCAGTGCTTAGGGGTTACTCCTGGCTCCATGCTCAGAAATTGCTCCTGGCAGGCACGGGGGACCATATGGGGCCCCGGGATTCGAACCGATAACCTTTTGCATGAAAGGCAAACGCCTTACCTCCATGTTATCTCCTGGGCCCCCTGAAAACATTTTTAAAGCTCCAAACTGCTAAGGAGACAGAGTGATGGATTCTATGGTCGGAGGTGCATTTGCGAGACCTGCCAAGTTGACCCCCGAGCAGGGAGGCATGCTGAGGGCTGACAGGACTGTGTGCCCAGGAAAGATGGATTGGGGAGCATAAGGTTCGAGAAGCAGTATGGAGGGATGCCTCCACCTGGGCTTGGGGTGACTCCAAGGAGAAGTAGTTCAACATTTGTCTTGGATTTATTTATACTCAACCTCTTTCTGAAAGGTGTTATAGTATCTTTCCCACAAAGGACATGCAAAAAGGACAATTTTTGTGTAAAGTGAAGAACTGCAGAGCAAAGCCCTTTCTTCTCCCAGCACCTGGGAGGAGTTGAGGAAATAAAGAATGATCCCAAAGGGGCAAAGAGGCGAGGGTCTGGCTAATGTGCAGGAGCACTGCAACAGGGTGTAAAGTCTAGATTGTGGGTGAAGGTGATAGCACTGCTGTGGAGATCACTCCTAAAATCTAGACAGCCTTCAGCTCCTCCTCCTTTCTACCCTTCCTCTCTTTCTCCCTCTCTCTCCCTCTTTCTTTTTTTTTCTTTCTTCTTCCTTCCTTCCTTTCTTTCCTTCTTCTTTCTCCTTCCTCCCTCCCTTTCCTTCTTTTCTTTCTTTCTCTTTCTTTTTCTTTCCTTCTTTCTTTTTCCTCCCTCCCTCCCCCTTTCCTTCTTTTCTTCTTCCTTCCTTCCTTTTCTTTTCGTTCTTTCTTTCTCTTTCATTCTTTCTCTTTCTTTCTTTCTTTCTTTCTTTCTTTCTTTCTTTCTTTCTTTCTTTCTTTCTTTCTTTCTTTCTTTCTTTCTTTCTTTCTTTCTTTCTTTCTTTCTTTCCTTTCTTTATTGTGTGTATGAACAAGATCTTGGAGGTCACTTTGAGAACAATCACAAAAGAGTGATAAGCCTATCTAAGGAAATAGTAGTTGCTTGCTAAAGTAACATTTTCTAAAATTCCAGGATTTTAGAGATCTAGGAAGGCTGGTAACATGACAAACTTGACAGTAAGCAAGGGGTGCTCCAGATTAAAAAAAAAAGTCAAGTGGATCTCTGTGAGGGGAGCAGTAGCACAAGGCAGTCATTTGAGGTTGGGTGTAGAGAAGGGCACTGAGGTGGTTCCTCCTGAAGTTGTTCTAGACCTTATTCCACTTCTTGGTCCTTCCGCCCATTCTTGAGCCTGCTAAGACCTTTGCATATTCTATTTCTTCAGCTTCAGAAGGCCAGCTCCAACAGATTCCCTTTGCTGTGCAGCAGTGACCAGGACTCACACACTTTGTTCTGCTGCATCTCATGGTGGCTCACATGATCCCCTGTTCTCCTGGTTATGAGATTTGCACATCTTTTTCTTTGTGGTACTCACAAGTGCTACAATGCTCCTGCATTGCAGATGCCATCTTACGCATGGCTGCAGTGTCCTTTGGGGCTCTCAATCATATGCACATGGCATGGACTCACTGGGTATTAACCTCACAGCTTCATGTAAGCAAGGCTGGCACTGTAGCCACTGAACCATCTCCCAGCCCCTTCAAGTAACTCTTTATCTCAGTCTTAAATGCTTTGTCTAGAGAGAGAATTCTTCCCTGAAACCTGACTCACCTTCTGTCACTCCCAGTTGTACCAAGATACCCATGTGCCTGAATTGATTCAGAATAATGTATTTCCTGGTGCCATAATCCCATGAGTATCCTGCTCCCACCAATGAGAGGCTGCCCTATTGGCAATTATAGGAGGAACTAATGGGGGCTGGAGCCCAAGAAGTAGGTCCATGGTGGAAGGAGACAAAGAGAAGAAGCATTCTCTAGGGGGCTGAGAGGACCCCTCCTGCAGTGCCTGCCTGCTCAGGACTGAGAGAGAAGAGAGAAAGAGAAACCAAGTAGACTTCTCCTGGAGTCTGAGGCCTGCCACTGCCGCCCCTGAGGTTTCTGAGTGAGAGAGGGAGGAAGGGAGAGAGAGACAGAGAGAGATAGAGAGAGAAACAGAGAGAGAAAGAGATTCACTGGCCAGAAGTGACTGGGGAGGCCTGGGTTCAAGAAAGAAAGAGAGATACAAAGTTGGCAGCTTTATCTTTGACCTCCCAAGAACCGACAGGCACTGCTCTGGTCACTTCTGGGCTCCCCTGCAACTGTCCAAGTTTTTCCTTTTATACCCAGCATGATAGGGGGTGTGTCCAAGTCCAGTGGGGTCTCCAAGGAGTGTGTCCAACTGTCATTACATCAACACCTTCAGCCTGTCACCCTCGCCCTGCACACACACCCCACAGACACAGACATTCAGACCCATGGAGCTAGAACACTGCAGCTTTATTGATTGAAACAATTGTGTCTGCAACTAGAGGTTACATTGAGAGGTTGGGGGTGAATAGGGACAGAGGGGAGACAGAGGCTGGGTGGAGACAGAGAGCAAGGCAAAGGGGTGAGGATGGGGCTGTGTGACTGAAACAGCCCCAGTCCCCTCCCCCGTGAGTGAGGGTCTCCTGTTGTGCTTTTTACCTTGGTGGTGGCTGCCCGGCTGAGGGTCGGCCTCCCTCCCTGCCCTTCTGCTGGGTGAGGAAAGGTCTCGGTCCTGGCCAGGCAGGAGGGAGGTGTGGAGACCACGGGGCTGCCGGGCAGCAGACCTGGGCAGAGATGGCGATTGTGAGATGTCAAGGAAAGGGCCAGAGGGAGGAAGTGAACGCAGGCAACATGAGGCGGGGGTGGGAGGGAAGGGGGTCAGGAGGCAAGTGTCTTTGATTAGGACCTTTCACACCTATAATGGGGCACTGGATTAAATGGAATCTGAGGTCTCTCCCAGCTCCTGCAAGAGTGTTCTCCCCTGCATCACTCCCCCTTCTCTGTCTCTCTCATACAATTTTCCTTCACTATCGCAACCCTTCGCGTAACCCTCACATCTACAGTCTCACATGGACACACTCACTCACGAATCACACACATCCACACCCTCACTCACACATTCACATTCTCACACACACCCACACCTTCACGCACATTCTCTCACCTCCCACATACCCAGCCTCATGTCTATGCACCGTCACACACCCACCGTTTCACACTCACGCCTATGTACCTTCACACACATACATACACATGTTCATGCACATCCATACCCTCACACTTCATACATGCACACAACCACAACCACATATACATGCTCACTTACACAGACTCACTCACACATATAATCTTCACAGCCCATGCTCAGTGGTGTACCCTTGCTGTAGAACTGGACAAAAACTCCCTTGGCAGTGGCCCTAGAGGAATGTCAGCCTTCTGCAGGTCCACCTACCCTACTTTCCTGGGAATAGACTCCTGGACACTGTGCCCCTAGCTGTCTGGGAGAGGAAAAGCAAGGTTATCCCAGCTCACCCTCTGGGAAGGCAACACGGGACTTACAAGCTCCATTTCCATTCCCCAGATTCTTGGGAAGTGAGAAGGAGACATCAGAGACCCCCTCCCTTGGGACCTGGGGGAAGGACAGTCCTCGGGCCAGTGTGGGCATAGGTGAGGGTGCCACAGCACCCCAAGCCCTCAGAGCACTGGGACTCGCCCTGGTGGAGGTCAGCACTGAGGGAAGGAAACAGCGTCTCCCCAGCACACGGGTCCAGGAACCATCTGCCCCTCAACAACTAGATCAAGTACCTGGCTGCTGCCTGGCAGATGCCCCCAGAGTACAGACCAGGGCCAGGCTGTTAGTAATAGCTCCAAGCCTGCCTCCACCCCAGACTACTCTTGGCCTTGGGGTCACTTTTTTCATTGCACCTGGAGGAGCCTGAACTCTAAGACCCAGCCAGGAAAGCCAAAGGCAGGGGCACAGGCAGAAAGGCCAAGGAACAAAGAAATGACAAAGGGGAACCAAACTATAGAGGAGGCAGGCTTGGGGGGAGGCCTGATCTGCAGGTGTCAACATGAACCCCAAGGCTCTAAGGACAGAACAGCCAAGCTGAGACTCCCCCTCTCCACCTGTACCACACTTGTTCCCAAAGTCTCCTTTATCCAGATCCTACTATGTTCCCACAGGTGGGGACAGAGGTTAAAGAATTCATTATCCAAGGAATACTCCAGATTCTCCACTTTAAGGTTTCATTCATCCTGACCAACTCTATCCTTAAGACAGACACTGGATCCCTGGCTGGGCTCACCCTCACCAGCACACAGACACATCCAGCACAACACTGCTGTGAACTAACAGCTGATCTCAGGGCCACACAAACAAAGCTCCCTGCTGAACACAAACTCAGACTAGCATGGGTGACCCTGGGCACTGTTTCATACACTGACAAGTGACAACACGGCACAAGAACACTCAACCAAACACACCTAAACACACGAATCCACGATCACAGACATATATCACATGCACAACAACTCTTATACTCAAACACATTCATACCCACATTCATACATACACACATTCACATGGACACACACACAGACACACTCACACAGAAAAAGATGGGCATACAAACACACTGTGAGCCTGGTCTAACCACCCTCTGGCCAGGGTGCCCCTCCCTGGGCAGCCAGTGGGCTCGCAGCTCTCCTTGCTTGGGACATGTGGCTACCCTACACTCCAGGTGAAGAACTCTGGGCCCCCAGAGTGCAGATCAGTTCAGCTGCCACCCAACTTACTCTTTTATGGGTTTTGTGGCACGGAGGAAAAAGGGCAGGGCATTCATGGCTGCAGCAGCCAAGCGGGAACAGATATGTTCTAAAGCTGCTGCCCAAGGGTTGCAGACAGCGGGCACCATCTCTATATGGCTAGCACACCCTCACCCAGGACACTTCCCCCAGAGGCTTTCACATTTCTGCATCCTGTCCAGTGATGATGCTCTCAGCTGACCTGGGAAGCGAACACAGTGGGGGAGGCTAAAAGGGAGAGGTAAAGCTCATAGTCCAGCTGGGGCCACCAATCTGCAGATGGACAGTCAGAGACTAGTCATCGGGGCAGGAAGAAGTGCACTGCTGCCTTATGTGGTTCAGCACTTGGTTCAGCCCTGCCTGCAGCCATACTGGCAGGTGTCAGCCCTGACCCAGCTTCCCACCAGCTGTTGCTGCTGATAACACTGGCCTGGCAGAGTGGAGCTGGGCCATGTTGGCTGTGGTCCCCTGCCTGTCTCCTGGGCTTTCTTGTTTTATAGCTTTGCCCAGAGAATATTCCAGAAGCTCTGTGATTCCTCCCATCAATGGTCCTCACCTTTCTATAGGGCCATTATAGGGGGTGAAAGGAAGAAACTCAGGTAGGCAGCCTGGGACCATGGCCCAGGACTCGGAACAGTCTAACACCCACATTATGTCTCAATAAAATAGGACCTGCTCACAGATAATCATGGTCCAGTCAGACAGCTCCACTGCACACTCAGCTGAGACACAATCACAGAGTAACACAGACCCCACCAAACAGCATGTCACCCCACACATGCAGCCCTGAGCACAAGAAGGACAATGTTTTCTGGTACAGGCCTCTTCTCTCCCATGGGCTCTAGGGGCTTTGGGTAATGTTGACAGTGGGGGCGTCTATGCCCTAGAGCCTCATTCGGGAAGGCCTCTCACAATTCCTGAGGGAATACGGTGACCAGCAGTTGCCCTCGCCTGCCATGATCCCAGCTCTGTATCACTTCCTTCATTGACTGGGGGTGCTGTATAGGGCAAGAGGCCAGGACGGGCCTTATGCATAGTCTTCCAGCCAAAGCATCTCTTCAAGCCAAGCATAAAGAAAGAGACCACTCACACTCGTTCAGAGTCTGATCTGGGTGTGTGGAAATGCAAATATAGCTCCCCCGAGAAAAAGGGCTCCTGGCCCCTCTAAACACAACCAGGGCGGAGATGACACCAGCTCACTGGGGTGAGGCTGTGCCTCAAACAAAATAGCTTGTGAGATGACATGAAGTGGGGGTAGAGTGTGGTGGAAGGTCTTCGTGTTCAGCCTGTTCAGGTCCACGGTCCTGTCTGGATCCCACTAAAGAGCAGGGGGTGGGGGGAAGAGGGGAACATGATGGCCCAGGAACAGGGAGAGGATATAGGGGTCCTGGTGTCTCCACTTTCCAGCCCTCGCTATAGCAACAGAGCTGCATGCAGCAGATGTCTCAACCCCCCCTCGTGCCCTGCACAGGGACACTCACAGAGCTCAGGTTCCACCTGGCCCCTCTGACCCTGGCCCTCCATCCCAAAGAGTCCCAGAGTCTGATCAGGGGGAAATGCCCACAAGTCAACTCCCCTTTTGGTTCCTTTCTGCAAAACCACTGAGCGAGAACTCAGCCTTTAATGAGGGGACAAAGACAAGTCAGAGACACACCCAGGTGCAGCCAGGACAAGGCCCGAGAGGCACAGAGGTCCCTGGGGGTGGTGAAGTCCCATCTCCGCAGTAAAAGAAGGTGCTGGCAGGTCAGATAGAAACTTGTGCTTTAATAGATCTCTGTGTGTGTGAGCGTGGGTGTGTGAGTGTGTGCACATGTGTGTGTGGCGAGCAACCGTCCCTTGGACCTCGGCTTCAGGCCTCGGGCCTTGTCCTCTGCTCGTCCTCTCTGGTGCCTCCCAGGCAGGCCAGCTCTGCCCCTGGGCACCCCGGCTGGCTGGCTGGCAGGGCTCAGTCTTTGGTTCAATGCAGACACTTTGGTGTGCCGGGGCTGGGTGGGGCCATGCTGCTCTCATCATCTCTGCAGCACCACAAAGAGAATAGTCACGGGCCCCCAGAGCTGCGGTCGGGGCTGGCAGGGGGCTCCACTGCCTGGCATCACCACCACTGCAGCAGGAGAGAGAGGGGCACATTAGTGAGGCATGGTCAGAGGGGCAGGCAGGAAGGCAGGGTGGGGGCTCATTATTTTCATGTGGCACCTCCCTCCAAGGGTAGATGATATCCTCAAGGCACAAACTCATGTCAAGAGAGTGGGAAGGGGTTGACTCAGCTGATCCGGGCCAAATCAGGCCTCAGCTGCTCAATAAGACCTAGAAGTAAGACCTAGAAACTCATGGGGACTGAGTTTGCTCATAAATAGACCTAAATAGTTAAGATTGTCCCCAAACACTATTGGGAGAATGACATGAGACTGAACCTTTTCTGAGAACACAAAAAAATGTGTTAAGACATGCATTTGGGAGTCAAAATTGATGGGCCAATATTCACATCCAGCCTCACGCCCCATGGGCCAGAGCCTCAGCCACAACCCAGCCTTGTGTCATAACAGTCCATAAGACCACAGAAGTTGGCGCTGGGAGAATATAGGTGTCTTCACTATCGCAGACACCCAGAAACCCCTCTACATATCACTCCTCTCCCCAACACCTCCCCAAAGAGGTAAGACCTGCAAGGTCTTCACAGAGGGACTGCCCCACTCTTGCCCGTCTTGCACCTTTATTAGGGTCCATCTGCTTCCGGGGACACTCGCCCTTCTTCAGTGTGACATCATCTATGGCAATATCTCCCAGATAGCCCGAACCTCGAACTCCCTCAAAAATAATCTGGGGTGGAGGGACAGAGAGATAGTACAAGGAATAAGGTGTTAGCTAGCTATGCTTGAAACTAATTCAAGTTCAATCCTTGGCACCACATGATTCCCCAAACTCTGTGTACAGTTCTAGAGGGACTCTAAAATGTCCCCCCACCCCCCAACCTATGTGTGTCCTATAATCTCCCACATTCAGAGAGCCTAGAAGCACTGCTCCCTTGCATTCAGCACTGACCCACTGGCACAGTTGGTCAATAATTTCTCACAGGGCCAGAGAGTTAGTACAAGGGGCAGCTAATGCATAGTTTTGTACATCCAGGTTGTACAAAGACAACCTGACTCAGTCTCTGGCTCCCCAGGTGGCCCTCTGATCCCTACCAGGAGTTATACCTGAGTAAAGAATTAGGGGTAGGAGTGTGGCCCCAAAACAAAATAATAACAAAAGAACCTCTGGGAGGGTACTCGGACCTCCAGAGCACTTCCTGGAAAGTACCCCCTAAACATCTGGAGTGAGGCCAAAGAACATGAGCAGGATTTAAGGACATTCCAGTGAACCCCCTCCCTTGATCACCCCCTATCTACCTAGAGGACATCCCCCCCTCATGCCATGCTGGGTGTTCCTTACTTCTGAAAACTAACACCAGGACTTCCTAACCCCACAGACACCAGGGGTGACTCACCTGGAAAGGCCCGCTGGGGTTTATGGGCACATGTGCCTGCTGCCACACATTACCCTTATTGCCACTGAGGGACCAGGCATGTGTGTCCAAGGCCCCTTTGTTCCGGGACCGCACCAGGAGGTTAAGGGAGCCTATGGAGAGTACGAGAAGGAGGATCAGTGAGGACTGGGCAAGGGCCCTCCCTTCCTTTCACCTTTGCTGCCTCCTTGATTAGAAGACCTTCTATCCATGCCTGGTGACTTCAATATCTTCTAATCTCAGGGAGGAGAGGATAGTGGCAGGACCTTCAATCATCAGGAGAATTTGTGCAGTTCCTTTTTTCCTTCCACATCAGCTGGTGTCCAGCTCCCACTAAATAGGCTTCCCCTTCCTGCTCTAGACAAGGGGTTATTAGGGCTTTGGATTCTGTTTGTTCTGAGCACAGAGCAGGATTCTCAGAGCAACCAGGTAGCACATGATATGTAGGATGCTTCCTGGGTATATAGGAATAGAGTTTAAAGGCTTGGGGTATTATTGTTTATTATTATTAGATTATTATTATTATTATTATTATTATGACCACTCTTAGCAGTGGTTAAGGCTTAAGTATTCCTAACTGAGCTCAAGAATCACTCCTGATGGGCTCTAAGGATCATAAGAGATGCCAGGGACCAAACTCAGGTCAGCAGCATATAAAGCAGGCACCTTACCTGTTCTACTGTCTCTCTGGCCCTGGTATTTTATTCTTTTACATGAAAAAGGTTATCCCTTTAAATTAATCATTTTATTAGTGATGCTTAGATCAAAGCTGGGCAGCAGGTAAAAGAGTATTAGGTAAAAAATAAAAAGGATTCTGTGCTATGGGACTATGGTGAAAAATAGCAGAGACCCACAGAAAACTAGCTCAGCAGTAGAGCAACTGCCTTGCTGGATGAGGCCCTGAGTTCAATGCCCCATACCAACCTATATGCTAACTGCAAGCAGCACACAGATTGGGATCCCCAGTGCCACACATAGTGTGCCATCTTCTGCAGACCATAACCAAGAGAGTGCAACTCTCAGTCCCTGAAAGAACAGAGGGAAAGGGGAGACAGCAGGTGGCAAAAGTTTTGAGGTGCTAGCCTAGGGATACTGAGCGCATGGGCCCATCACCACAGGGTTCTGGAATTCTAGAGGTGTTAAGGTGACAAGGGGAGAGGGAGGAAGTTACAGTGACGCTAAGAGCCATGCCTTCTCTGGTACTTTCAGTGCCCCTGGCTCTGAAATTGGGGCCATTAGGCTTGCATGCCGCACAAAACTGCTTGCCACAATGGAAGGAGCTGGCTTCAGCCAATGAGAGGTGGGGTGACACAGGTCTGGGAACACCTGGGGCCCCAAAACAGTTGGAGCAAGTGTGGAGGAGGAACCAGAACAACCAGACATCAGATGGGGTCCCTTATTCAGAAAGTGAGCATAAAAGAGCCTTAACAGTGTCCCAAAGGCCAGGTAGTGCCACATGGTCTCAAACAAGGTCCACCCCCATTATATTTTATTATCCCTGTAAGCCCCGAAGTCACATTCTTGTCTTTCTCCTATTCTTATCCCTCTGGAGTCCAGCACTATTCTCATGTGCCCTACGCAGAGGCATCCTCCCTCATCACTGATCAAACAAAATAAAAATTTCTGCCCCTTTCCCAGAGAACCTTATCAATTCCAACATCTCCCCTGCTTAGGGATTCTTCACAACCACTCTCAGAGGGTAAGCCTGACACCATATCCAGGCAGGCAGATCACTTTGCTCTTCCTCATCTCCTTTGCCAGTGCCTCACCTGCGCCAACTACCTACTAGAGCCTGGAAGTACACAAGCTGTCCAAAACCTGCTCCTTAGCATGTTTCCCAAACAGGTTGACTCAGCATCTACACTTGCTGACATTCTGCCCAATCCCATTCCATGAATCTGTTTCCATTAAGTTAGAAAATCAGGACTTATGTGGCCAGTGCCTGGTTTCAGAGGACCATTTTCTCCCCAGTCCCAGAACACACTGGGATGGATGCCCTCCCCACTAGATACACCACAACTCACCAATGTGTTTCCCATACATGTGGTAAAAGAAGGAGACGCAGTAGAACTTGGCGCTGGCATTGTACATGGGACTCACAAGCCGAGCACGGTCCCCCAACTCCCTGGGCCTTGATGTCTCAATGAACATGTAATAGCCTGCAGGGGAGAGGAGATACACCAACTGCCCCCACCCCCCGTGCCCACCTCACAACCTCTGCCCACCTGATTCCTCGTCTGCCTTCACCTCAGCTGACCCACCCAGGTATCTCCTCCCAGTCCACCCTTGTCTTCTCTGTTCCATCAATGGAAGACAGCCCACATTCAATCAGAGCTGGAAGAGTATCCTTTTTCTGAGAGCCCCTCACAACAGGGCTGTGTCCCCTCAGCCTGGGGTTTTCTTTTCTTCTTCTT
>PVKC010040023.1:0-12419 GCA_004027635.1 Crocidura indochinensis | reverse complement strand
AAAAAAAAAAAAAAGAAGTCGCTCCTGGCAGGCACAGGGGACCATATGGGGAGCTGGGGATCGAACTGTGGTCCGTCCTAGGTTAGCACAGGCACCTTACCTCCAGCGCCACCGCCCGGCCCCCCCAGAAGTGCTCTTAATTGTGCTCAGGGATCACTACTGGTGGGCTTGGGGGACCACATGGAGTGCCAGAGATTGAACACAGGTTGGCAACATGTGAGGCAAATGCACAACCGTGTGTACGACTGCTCAGTCCTTTTGCCTCCCCCACTTACAGTTTTTATAAAATTTTGATTCTTGAGGCAAGAGCAGAGCAGGTAGGGCCTTTGCCTTGCACACAACCGACCCAGGTTTGAGTCCTTGGCATCCCATATGGTCCCCTGAGCCTGACAATAGAGATTTCTGAGCACGGAGCTAGAAGTAATCCCCAAGAGCCGCCAGGTGTGGCCCCAAAACAAAAAATAATTGCTTCTGAATATGTACTCAGGACCACTCTTGGTGGGCTTGAGTAATCATATGGGGTACTAGAAATGGAGTTTGGTTGGCTATGTGTAAGGGAAATGACCATGCCCCCTTCAGGCTTTTTTTTTTTTTTTTTTTTTTTTTTTTTTTTGGTTTTTGGGCCACACCCAGTGACGCTCAGGGGTTACTCCTGGCTATGCGCTCAGAAGTTGCTCCTGGCAGGCACGGGGGACCATATGGGAACCGGGGGATCGAACCGCGGTCCGGTCCGTCCTAAGGCAGGCACCTTACCTCCAGCGCCACCGCCCGGCCCCCCCTTCAGGCTTTTAAATGATTGTTTTTGGACCACATCCAGCAGTATTCAGAATTTTTGTTTTTGTTTTTGGGTCACACCCAGTAGTGCTCAGGGGTTACTCTTGGCTCCATGCTCAGAAATTGCTCCTGGCAGGCACAGGGGACCATATGGTGCACCGGGATTCGAACCGATGACCTTTTGCATGAAAGGCAAAGGCCTTACCTCCATGCTATCTCCAGGGCCCCTGGTTGATGAGTTTTAACCTACTGGGGTGGTTCCATGCAGGGATTCAAGGACATAATGCTGCTCTGGTCCTGTAGTACCAAGGATTACCTAGATGACCCTGGCAGTTCAAGGCAAACAACTTAGCCCCAGTACAAAATCTCCAGTCTGGCATGTACTGAGCTACATTCCTCAAAGCAAAATGTTATAGAGTATAAATACCACAGGATTTGAATTCAGATATCCTGGCTTTAAATCTCAGTTCTTTCAGGGGTCGAAACAATAGTTCAGTGGATAAGGCATATTATATGGTCCCTCCAGCCCCACCATGAGAGACCCCTGAGCTCAGTGTCAGGAGAAACCCCTGAGCATATGGGCCAGGTGTGACCCAAAAACTGAAAAAAAGAAAAAAAATGCCCCAGAAAATAAAATACAACAGCAAACTCAGTTTTTTTTTGTTGTTTTGTTTTGGGGTCACATCAAGTGATGCTTAGGACTTGTTCCTGCCTCTGTGCACAAAGGCAAGAACAAATCCTGGGCACATGGGTATCTCCCTTTCCATAAAAAAATTAATTAGAATGACATTTCACAGGATGCTACCACAAAGCTATGATACAAATTAGCTTTCTGTGATGTTTAGAATATTTTGTGTGTGTGTGAAATGAAGAGCAGTGCTTCTAAAATGAAAAAAAATAAATAAAGGTAATGCTAAGAGGGGGTTGGGCATGTGGCTCAGTGTTAAAAGTATTTGCTGGCCAGAGAGATAGCGAAGCGGTAGGGCATTTGCCTTGCATACAGGACCGTGGTTCGAATCTCAGCATCCCATCTGGTCCCACGAGCCTGCCGGGGGAGATCTCTGAGTGTAGAGCCAGGAGTAGTAGCCCGAGTGCTGCCGGGTGTGACCCCAAAACCAAAAAAAAAAAAAAAAAAAGTATTTGCTACTTTGCATGTGTGAGGACCTGGGTTTGGATCCTCAAACAAATAAATACCAAAGTTGAGTTGATCTAAGAGGACAAAGAGGGCCAAGAACCAGTTAACATTCAAGGCAACCATGGTCTGGATCAGAGAGATTTGCTGATAATGCCCAGCTTGACTTATAAACCAAAACCAAAGGTAGCCAAGATCTTTGCAGAGAGGTTACACAAAAATAATATGTTTTTATTGGCAACCATTGATATATATATTATATATAATTTATCACAACATTTTACATTCATCCTGCTCCATTCAGGCCTAATGAATTATCAGTTATAAATATTAAACTAAACTTTTGAAAAAATTAAGTTAAAATGCACTATGTAATAGTGCAGACACAAAGTGCAGCTGGCAACTTAATACACAAAACAACACTCAGTAATGTTGGGAGTTCATTTGGTTTTCCATAAAGTGATGCCCTTTGCTCATCTTTGGTCAGTCCTGGAGCAATGTGCAAACTGCACGACAAATAAGAACGTCATTGGTTAAAATCATAAGGGATTTTACCAAGTAGGATGGATGTAGATTGTTTTACAAGGAGATGCTCCTGTCCTTGTCCTCAGTGATCTGCTGCAGGTCCTACCACATGACCACACTTCCTCCATCACCCAGTTTCCAGGCAAGTGTGCCCAGAGTTGCTTTTTGTCACCAATGTGTATTTGTCTTCTGCCTTTCCTGAGGGCAAGGATGGTCTCAAGCAGAATACCTTTCTTATAAACTCTGATTTTTTTTTTTTTTTTGGTTTTTGGGTCACACCCGGCAGTGCTCAGGGGTTACTCCTGGCTCCATGCTCAGAAATTGCTCCTGGCAGGCACGGGGGACCATATGGGGCACCGGGATTCGAACCGATGACCTTTTGCATGAAAGCCAAACGCCTTACTCCATGCTATCTCCCGGGCCCCTAAACTCTGATTTTTAACACAAACTGCTCGTACCAGCAAAAACTTACTTTTGATAAGATATATATGTCTCTGTGGCAAGTGGTCAGAGGAAAGGAAGGTTCCTTGTTACAGGACATGGTACTAGACCCTGGCTGTCACTCCAATTCCACAAACGGGTTGCCAGAAGGGAGCTACCTAGACAGCAAGAGATTTCAGTTCTCACCTCATACATACATAGCTAGCATACCTATTTCAAGTGGAGGAAGAGGGTCTCTGAAAAAAAAAAAAAAAAAAAAAAGAAAAAAGAAAACCCAAAAACCCAAACAGATCCTGAAGTTGATTATCTTCCAGGATCAACTCATATTGTTATTCACTGACATAAACAGTTATGAGTAAGTCGGTTTTTCTAAGAATCAGACACAGCATGAGCTGGTGTGGTAACTATGTCCAATGACTGATTACATATGCTCAAATGTATGTGCCCACAAAGGAACTGATTATGCACTGGGCATGAACCTTTTAACAAGAGGGTGTCCAGTGTGTCTTTCTAAGATATTTGTATGGTACGGGAAATAGACTGAATCATTGGCAAGGGAAAATGCTTTCCACCTTCTCCTTGCTCCCATTCTAGAAGACTGTCTATCCCTACTGAGGCAGGTGTTGGTAACTGTGTCAGGGCATTTTCATCAGAAAGCATCTTTAATATTCTTGAGCTGGCGCACAGCCAGATCCACAGGGAGGCTGAACTTGAGACTGCTAAGGCGACTGAGCAGGTTGAGGGCGCTCTCAAAGCCTGTGTGTGCCATGTAGCTCCAGGGCTGGTAGTGGGTCTCAATGAGTGACCCTGATTTGCAGATGAGGTTCATCCAGGACACGAGGCGCTGCTCATTCAACGCCATGCACACTAAGGCCTTCAACTCCGAGTCTGCACTGCGCTTAAAAGGGTCATGTTCGGTCAGCACCATGTGGATGGCCGTCAACAGACTCTGTTTGGGGGTCACAACATTGCCTCCCACAACAGGTAGGGCGAAGGACTGGGAGAGCTTCCGGGCTGGGGATTCCACATAAGCACGACCATTCTTAGCGTGGTAGTACTTTACAAAGAGCTCCCAGGGGTGCATGGCCTCTGGGGCTGAGGAGAAGGAGGGCAGCAAGCAAGCAATGGGGGCCATGACCAGGCTCATTCCTGGGGAGGAGGGGTGCAGCCCGTGGGCCAGCAGGTCCCTCACTGCCACCGTCAGCTCCTTCCGCACAGCTGTGGTCAGCTCATCCTTGCCTCCCAGAGAGAGGTCCTGGAGGTTGGCTGAAGTGATGACCTGGCCGTGTGGCTGATGTCGCAAGGCGAGCTGCTTCACTCGGTCAACAGATACCTCCAGCTTCTTGAGCAAGGGCGAGTAATCTGTGTCAACCTGGCCTTTTTGCCACAGGGATTGCGGGATCTGGCCTGTGGCACAACCGAATTGGCTAACAGCAAATATCTGGAGCACGGCCAGCGCTCGGCGCATCAGGTGCAGTCCAGTCTCCCGAGCCCTCTTCACATCTTCTGCTTTTGCTGTTGAGAAACATGAGAAAGACATTCAACAGGGATGCACAGGGGCATTCAACAAGTCACAAGTTGAGATCATGACTTGCTTCGGAACTATAGTGTAAGTCTCAGAGGAGGCCAAGAATCATCTAAAATGTGGCTGACTTGTTTTTAGTGTATGTGTGGGTGTTTTGTCAATGGTTTCATTGAGATAAATGAATAGAGAATGCATCTATTTTAAAAGTGCACAAGCAGGGACTAGGGAGATGGCTCAAAGAGTTAGAGCACATATGTTGCCTGTACTAGGCCCTGAGCTTCATCTCTGGCACCAAATGATCCCTAGTAGTTCTGGGAACAGAGCATTCAACCCTCTGGCTAGACTTAATATTACTGGGAGTGGCCTCTAGTCCCCCACTGCAGTACACAATGTATTTAAACAATGTAAAATACTTCTAGTACGACTTTCCTGCTTCTTCTCTACCAAGCCAGCTCCGAACAAGAAACCTTCGGGTCCCTGCACTCGGTAAGATGGCCCCATCTGACCCACGTGGGGCCAATCGAGCCGGGCGATTGGGCACCCAGAGACTTTAAAATGAACACCAGCCAGTCGCTCAGCCTCTTTCCTGCTTCTTCTCTACCTAGCCGGCTCCGAACAACAAGGAACCTTTCCAGGTCCCCCACCCAAAAAGTAACTTGTAAACCAAAATAACTTGTAACCACTATTAGCAAGGGGACTTCTGAGAATTCTGTTTATGGGTGATTGTCCTTCCACTGTAACTTTACCTTGTCCTCTTTCTTTTTTTTTTTTTTTTTGGTTTTTGGGTCACACCTGGCAATGCTCAGGGGTTATTCCTGGCTCTATGCTCAGAAATCACCCCTGGCAGGCTCAGGGGACCATATGGGATGCTGGGATTCAAACCAGCGACCTTCTGCATGGAAGGCAAACACCTTACCGCTGAGCTATCTCTCCAGCCCCTTGTCCTCTTTCTTTGCATCTTTGTTTTCATAATTAAAAATTAAAAAAAAATACTTCTAGTACATTTAGTCATGTGTGTCCCAGCACCAGCATTTTCCATTCTCCATCTTTCAAAGTGCCTGGCCTGAGACCCCTCTGAATCTCTTTCCTCTTCTGAAAGTTGGACTTACTTTTATTATTTCCTGGGGGCAGTCTGCTGCTGCTGCCAGTTCTTATGGATCCATTCACTGTCTTCCCTCCAGTCTTGCACTCACAGTGCCCACTATCTGACGGTCCAGGGCTTCCCACTTCATCTGCAATTAGATATTACAAGGAAGATATTCATTGAGCCCCTTTATGGCATATTTATCAAGAGAAAATATTTAATAGTGCTTGTTACATGACAAAAATCCTTATGTACAGAGTCTTAACTGTGTGGAATGGTGACTGGCATATAGTATCTGGCTTAATTAAATATTTACTTAGTCAAACAATATGAATCATTACTTAATGGAATACAGAGGTAAGTAATCTGCCCAAGAATTACTAACAAGGCCAGTAAGTGGCAGAACTAGGATTTTACTGAATGGCTTTTTTTTTTGTTTTGTTTTTGGGCCACACCCAATAATACTTAGGGGTTACTCTTAGCTATTCGCTCAGAAATCGCCCCTGGCTTGGGGGACCATATAGGACACAGGGGGATCGAACCACAGTTTGTTCTAAGCTAGCATGCAAAAGGCAAACACATTATGCCCTGTGCCACTGCTCTGGCCCTCACGTTATGGCTTTTAAGTACATGCTTTTCCACTCTATAATATTGATTCCTTACTGATTATCAAGTCTCTTAAATAACTAGCATATTAAGAACTGGCCCCTGGGGCCGGGTGGTGGCGCTGGAGATAAGGTGTCTGCCTTGTCTGCGCCAACCTAGGACGGACCCAGTTCCCCATATGGTCCCCCTGTGCCTGCCAGGAGCGACTTCTGAGCGAATAGCCAGGAGTAACCCCTGAGCGTCACCGGGTGTGGCCCAAAAAACCAAAAAAAAAAAAAAAAAAAAAAAAAAAAAAAAAAAAGAACTGGCCCCTGAGGTAGTTGTTTTCAGAATACACTTATTACAATCCCTGCCCACACTTCTTTCCCATCCCTTTCTCTGACCTTGGATGAAGTTGATGAACATCTCAAGGTCTCGGATCTGAGTTTTCAGCTGCTCAACCAACTGCTCTTTCACCCGGGCTGGGTTGACAATCTGTGCCACAGCGGCATCCACACGCTGGCGAAGCTCATCGGTGGACAACGAGCTGAGGTCCTCGTTTAGGTTCATGTCCAGTTTCTTTATTAATTCATCTATAATTACCTAGTAAGACCAAATCAGTAAGTATAACCTTTGGATTCTTCAGGAATGTTAGGAGAACTATTCTTTCTATACTGAAATCAGATACAGAGAACTCTCAGTCTGTGAGGGAATCTATGTTCCTGTCAATGAGACATGTTGCTTCTCTTAAGAGTAGTTAACATGTGGGCTGTAGCAATAGCACAGTTTGTAGGGCATTTGTCTTGTATGTGGCTGACCCCAGGTTCAATCCCTGACATCCCATATGGTTCCCCGAGCCTCCCAGGATTGATCTCTGAGTGCAGAGGCACGAGTTTACTCTGGGGGCCGGAGAGATAGCATGGAGGTAAGGTGTTTGCCTTGCATGCAGAAGGTCCGTGGTTTGAATCCCGGCATCCCATATGGTCCCCTGAGCCTGCCAGGAGCAATTTCTGAGCATAGAGCCAGAAGTAATCACTGAGTGCTGCCGGGTGTGACCACCCCCCAAAAAAGTTTACTCTGTGTGCTATTGTGTGTGCCCCCGCCCCCCAAAAGAGAAAGAACAAAAAGGGTTGGAGCAATAGTACAGTGGTAAAGAGTTTTTCTTTTTTTTTTTCTTTTTTTTTTTTTTTTGGTTTTTGGGCCACACCCGGTGACGCTCAGGGGTTACTCCTGGCTATTCGCTCAGAAGTCGCTCCTGGCAGGCACAGGGGGACCATATGGGGAACCGGGGGATCAAACCGCGGTCCGTCCTAGGTTAGCGCAGGCAAGGCAGGCACCTTACCTCCAGCGCCACTGCCCGGCTCCCGGTAAAGAGTTTTTCTTGCATGCAGACGACCTGGGTTTGGTCCTTGGAGTCCTTTCTTATTCCCTGAGCATGCCATGATTGGCTCTAGAGTGTAGAGTCAGACCAGGAATAAACCTTGAACTTTACTGGGTTTGGCCCAAAAACTTAAAACAAAAATAAAAACAGGGGCCGGAGAGAAAGCATGGAGGTAGGGCATTTGTATTGCATGCAGGGCAGTTGTTCAAATCCCGGACTCCCATATGGTCCCCCGAGCCTGCTGGGAGCTATTTCTGAGTGTAGAGCCAGGAATAGCCCCTGAACACTGCCAGGTGTGACCCAGAAACCAAAAATAAATAAATAAAATAAAAATGAAAACAAAAAATTCAAACGAGTAACAACAGGGGCTAGAATGATAATACAGTAGGTAGAATGTTTGTCTTGCACATAGCCCTGGCATTCCATATGGCCCTCCTGAGCAGAGCCAGGAATACAACCTGAGCATAATCAGATATATCCCAAAACAAAAAGTATCAATTAATGAATGCTTACATATATATATATATATGTGTGTGTGTGTGTGTGTGTGTGTGTGTGTGTGTGTTTGTTTTTGGCTCACACCCAGCAGCGCTCAGAAGTCGCTCCTGGCAGGCTCGGGGGACCATATGGGATGCTGGAATTCGAACCAGGGTCCATCCTATGTTGGCCACATACAAGTCGTTTAAACACCTTACTGCTATGCTATTGCTCCAGCCCAATCAATGCATATTGCTAGAAACAATTCGAAACCCAGATGATCTAATTCTAGCTTAGCCAGGAAAATAGTCATATAACAGGGTGACATCAAAAGGTAAAAGGGGCTATACCTGTTTCTGCCAGCAGATTAACCTATCTGTTAAAGTTTTTTTTTTTTTCTTTTTTTGGGGGCCACATCCGTTTGATGCTCAGGGGTTACTCCTGGCTAAGCATTCAGAAATTGCCCCTGGCTTGGGGGACCATATGAAATGCTGGGGATCGAACCAAGGTCCATCCTGGGTCTGCCACATACAAGGCAAGCGCCCTACCACTGCACTACCATCCCGGCCCCAATTGTTTATCTTTTTATTTTGGAGCAATACCCAGTGATCTTCAGAGATTACTTCTGGCAAGGCTTGGGGAACCATATTCAGTATCAGGGATCCAACCTGGGTCAGCTGGATACAAAATAAGTACTCTACCCAATGTATTATTGCTCTGGCTCCAAACTTTCTATCCACTTGTGACTCCTTTATGTCCGAGAAAAAAATTACTTTGGATAGGCCGGAGGGATAACTTTTTTTTTTTTGGGGGGGTCACACCCGGCTATATAATCCTGGGATATAGGTATATAAAATAGAAACATATCATATCATCAAATATTTACTAATGATAAAGCATCTACTATAAGTGGACAAAATCGAGTTTAAGGAGCTTGGGCTTGGGGCCAGAGTGATAGCGTGGAGGTAAGGTGTTTGCCTTGCATGTAGAAGGTCGGTGGTTCGAATCCCGGCATCACATATGGTCCCCCGAGCCTGCCAGGAGCGATTTCTGAGCATAAAGCCAGGAGTAACCCCTGAGTGCTGCCGGGTGTGACCTCAAAACAAAAACAAAACAAAAAAGAAGCTTGGGCTAGGTGGGAGTTATAGTGCAGTGGATAGCCTTGCATGTGGCTAACTTTGTTTTGGTCCTATATAAGAGCAAAATTGCCCTTTGCGGGGCCCGGGAGATAGCATGGAGGTAAGGTGTTTGCCTTTCATGCAAAAGGTCATTGGTTCGAAATCCCGGTGCCCCTTATGGTCCCCCGTGCCTGCCAGGAGCAATTTCTGAGCATGGAGCCAGGAGTAACCCCTGAGCACTGCCGGGTGTGACCCAAAAACCAAAAAAAAAAAAAAAAATTGCCCTTTGCCCTTTGACTGAAGCCAGCAAAGGGGCTTTCCAAAAGGCCAAAGAGCATGGAGCTTGGAGCGACTGCCCTATGAATGCTGAAGAGGCAGATGGCCTGAGGAAGTAGTGGGGCCACATTAGGTGCCTGCTTACCCGCTGTCTTTCCAAAACCATGGATTGTGGTAAGGAGTCATAACTGCCCTCTTGATAGGCAAATGTTTCCAGGTCATCCAGCTGGGTTTTGAGCTGCAGTATCAATTCCTTCTGTTTCTCTCGTTGTGTTTCCAGACGTTCCCGCTTCTCCTGTTCACTCTAAGACAATAATATACTTTAGTTTATTTTGTAGGAAAATAATAATTCAGGGCACATTGAAAAAAATTGGGGGTCGGGGCATCACTAGCAGGGCTCAGGGCTTATTCCTGGCTCTGCACTATGGGATCATATCTGGTAAGGCTTAGGAGAATCATATGTGCTTCTGGGGACTTGCTCCTGCCCTTGCAATTTAAATTCTGTAAGTATTACACTGAGGTCTGGAGAGAGACTTGACAGTAGAGGGCATGTAGAAGGCTTGGGTTAGATCTCTATCAGTGCACAGTCCTGAGTACCTAGTGAAGCACAGAATAGCCCCTGAGCACCACCTGGTGTGGCCCCAAAACAAAAGATCAATTCTTTGGGCCAGAATGATAGCACAGCAGTAGGGCATTTGCCTTATACACTGTCAACCCGGGATGGACCTGGATTCGATCCCTGGCATCCGATATGGTCACCTGAGCCTGCCAGGAGCAGATTCCTGAGTGCAGAGAGCCAGGAGGAACTCCTAAGCGTCGCCGGGTGTGACCCCAAAACAAAAAACAAAACAAAAAGATTACAGAATCCCGCTGCATTCCAGCAGGGAGAGGGGATCGCTTCTCATTTCCAAGGATTTCAATCGATTTTGCTTTTGCCTTACCCGTTGGTTTTCTCCATCCCTAGGGTCGGGGTGCTCGCCAGCCAACACCCCCCACCCCCATGCAGAAAGTGGACATTTTAATTTATTTATTAATTTTTTTTTGTGGTTTTTGGGCCACACCCGGCAGCGCTCAGAGGTTACTCCTGGCTGTCTGCTCAGAAATAGCTCTTGGCAGGCACGGGGGACCTTAAGGGACACCGGGATTCGAACCAACCACCTTTGGTCCTGGATTGGCTGCTTGCAAGGCGAGATAGCTGCTGTGCTATCTCTCCGGGCCCAAGTGGACATTTTTGGAAGTGAGTGATGGCAAGACGATGCTCGCTTGCCCCTCCTAGGCCTCTCCATCCGCACCCGTCCCCCCAGTCTGCATGATGATGGGGGACGCGGTGCCCCCTTCAACTTACATCCACGACTCTTGGGGCATCGCCGCCCGGCTCACCTGCTGCCGCTCCTCGCCCCGCGGCCGCGGCGGGTCCCCCCGGGGCGGCCCGTGGCCGTCGGGGTGGTCGTCGTCGTGGTCGTCGTCGGGGCCCCCGTAGCCCAGGACGTGCGGGCAGCCGCGGAAGGCGAAGTCCTCGAGCTCGCGCAGGAGCCGCGGCTGCTCGGCCGGCGGCCCGCGCACCACCTGGCGCAGGCGGAACTGCACCTGCGCGAAGTGCGACGACAGCGCGAGCAGCGCCGAGTCCAGCCGCCGCCGCTCGGCCCGCAGCCGCCGCAGCGTGCGTCCCGGGGAGCCCGGCGGGGAGCCCGGAGCCCCAGGCCCGCCCTCGGCCGCCGCCTCCGCCGCCGCCGCCGCCGCCGCTTCCGAGCAGGCCGCCGCCCCCGGCTCGGCCTCCGCCTCCGCCACCGCCCCCACGGGGGCCCAGCGCACCGCCTCGCACGGCGGCAGCGACTCCTCTTCCTCCTCCTCTTCGTCCTCTTCGTTCCGTTTGACCTCAGGCGCCACGGCCATCGCAGCTGTCACCGGCTCCGCAGCTGGAGACACCGCCGCCATCTTTCCGGAAATGCCGCTTCACACGGCGGACACGCCCCCGTCGCTATGACAACAGCGGTAACCACGCCCCGAATGTCATAGCAACGGCGCCGACCACGCCCCCAGCTGCCGTGGCAACGGCGCCCGTCGCCTTGGAAACCAGGAAGAGCGAGCGAGTGGGCGTGCCCGTGACGTCACCGAGCCAGCTGTTTTTTTTTTTTTTTCGGGGGCGGGCTTTTCTCCCTGGAGCTTACTTCCGGTCAGTAATGAATCGGGACCGCGGTTCGATTCCCCACGGCGTCCCATTATGGCCCCCCCCAGCCACGAGTGATTTCTGAGTCCATAGACAGGAGGAACCCCTAAGAGTCACCGGCTGCGGCATAAAAAGCAAAAAAATAAATAAAAGAGTCTTTCTGGAGTGACTAGACTCAGGAGATCCTTTGACAGCTTCCCTTCCCCCACTTCTGCCCAAATTGTCCCCCTCCTGCCATATAAGGAGAGGCAGCTGCGGGTGGGGTGGGGTGGGGTGTGGGGTGTCCCCAGGGTCTAAAGATAGCGGCTCCTACTCTGGCTCTAAACGCTTGGGGCAGCGGGAGCCGCCATGGCTAGGTAAGTTTCTTTCCAGTTGCCTTTTTTTTCCCTAGAGGTGACTTTACCTCAAGTTTTTAGGGTGCTTTAGGGTCTTTGGAATCCCCAGGCCTCTAGCTTTTTTGGGGGTGACCCAAATGTTCTCTTACTTCTTCAGCATGCTTTATTATTATTTAGGATTCCTGAAACAATGACATTTACAAGGCATATTTATTTATTTATTTGTTTATTTATTCTGGTTTTGAGGACCATACACAGGGTGCTTAGGGAACAGGACTGGCTGGCAGGCTCTGAGGACCACATGGGGTACGGGGATCAAACCCTAGTCAGTTGCCTACAAGGCAAGAAGTGCCTCCTTACTTGCTGCTGTACTAATTCTCTCTTCCCTCTCTCTCTCACTGTTACTTTTGTTGTTGTTGTTGTTGTTGTTGGGCCACATTCCGCTGTGCTCATGGGTTACTCCTGGTTCTGTGCTTAGAAATTGCTCCTGGCAGGCTCGGGGGACCATATGGAATGCCATGTCTGTCCAGGGTAGGCCATGTGCAAGGCACATGTCCTACCACTGTTCCATCACTCCAGCCCCCCCTTCTTTCTTTTTC
>PVKC010040022.1:0-12424 GCA_004027635.1 Crocidura indochinensis | reverse complement strand
TCCATTCTCCATTCTTTCCTTTATTGTTCCCAGTCTAAAATCTGTCTAGCTGAGAAGAATTCTGTGCCCCCTTGCTGGGGCTGTCACCTATCTTGAGGTCTTTCAAGGACTGTTTTCTGTTGTTCCAGCTTTCCTGACCTTAGTCTTTGGCCATATTCATGTATGTGTGTGTGGGGGGGGGGGGAGGAATTCCTGTGCTCTGAACTTTGTCACTGTCTGGGTGTTTGAGCCCTGCCTGATTCTGTCATCTGTCCAGGATTATGTGAGGAGGAGAGAGCACTGAGAAAGTTTTCTACTTCTTCCTATTATTCTTCTAGTTCTTCTGTGTGTGATTTCTTGTCTTGGCTGTGACTTCCTTTTATCTGCTGTTTTTTTCCACCCCTGTCATCCCAGCAACATTTAATATCTTTTTGGTGGTTGAGATTAAAATGACTACACTGGATTAATGTTAGATTATCTAGTTTATCTGGTGTTCTACCCTTTCACTCTTATTGTATTTCTGAAGATTAAACTGGGGTCTGGCCAAGTGCAAGGCAAACTCCTTATTTCTGCTCAATACGTTAATTTTTTTGATATGCAAGGAATTTCTAAGCTCCAGCATCAGGTTGGACAGACAAAAATGCTATGGAAAAAAGTTTTCCATAATTGATTGAATGTGAATTGGAATAGATGATTCCTTGGTGAATGGCTTTAAAGACTCTGTGAAGGTAGGTTGATAACTGACTGAAGTAATTCCTTCTTGCACATTTTCCTTGGATGACAGGAGGAGATATTGCTTTTGACTAACAGCCTGATTTCTCTTCACCTTTGTTTCTCATTTTGAAAATTTATAATCTGATGTCTTCTTAAATCCCCCTAACTAGAACTTTCTAAGTGTTTTTATGTAGCAGTGTAATGGGGATCACAACCTCTCCATGGTATTCTACTGAATGATCATAGTTTTGTCACAATCTCCTTGGGAGGCATAATGGCCACTTTCCTGCAGTGATCATTCGGCTATATCTCTATGTGCCAAGAGGCTTCTGTCACCAAACCTTTTACTTTAGAGGGCCAAGACTCATGTTGTATAATTTTGTGGACTACTTACACTTCCTACATTAGCATGCACTTAGGTTTTTTTTTTTTCCTCCCAAACTGTGAGGCTTAAAATAATTTATTTAGCACAGTGTTAGGGTGTTTGCCTTACATGTGGCTGACCTAGAATGGACCTGGGTTTAATCCCCAGTATCCCATATGGTCCTGAACTAGGAGCAATTTCTGATCACATAGCCAGGAGTTAAACCCTGAGGTTCACCGGGTGTGGCCCAAAAACCAAAAAAAATTTTTTTTTATTTTTATAATTCTGGACTCTAAACTTGAATATATTATGACTAAGACCAAAAAGGTCTTTTTCAGGGGCCCGGGAGATAGCATGGAGGTAAGGCGTTTGCCTTTCATGCAAAAGGTCATCGGTTCGAATCCTGGTGCCTGCCAGAAGCAATTTCTGAGCACTGAGTCAGGAGTAACCCCTGAGCACTGCCGGGTGAGACCCAAAAACCAAAAAAAAAAAAAAGGTCTTTTTCAGAGCCCAGCAACAATCATATATTGTTTATTTGTTTTAAGGTTGCTTAGGGTTTTACTCCTAGCTCTGTACTTAGGGCTCACTGCCAGTGGGTCTATTGAACCTGGGTTTGAACCTGGATTGGTTCATGCTAGGAACATACATTGGTCCTTGTATTATCTTTCTGGTGCCTGAGAGCTTTCATTGGTTGGATGCACACTTGGTTCCCCTTCCAAAGGGGAGAACCCCATGCCCAGGAGAGACACATTACAGAATGGGGTTCCCAGTCAGGTGTAGCAAGAAGACTACAGTCCTTTGAGGAACTGTTTTATTCTCTCTTCTCTATTGTCAATAATCTCCTTACCTGAAATTTATGATCACAGATACTTTAATGTTTCCATGCACCAATAAGAAAAGTTCTGCATCATTTTTTTGACTGGGGCAACCTGACTATGTTTGGAGACCACCAGGGAATCATGCAGCACAGGGATCAAACTCAGGGCCTCATGCATGCCAGGTATGCACTCCTGTCCTGTGGGCCATCTTTCTGGCCCTTTTCTGGGTCTTTAGGATGCACATTTGGTGGTTGTTACCAGCTTTGCATAAATAATTCTTAGAAAGTTTGTTGCTGAGTTCCTTTTATTATTGCTTGACCCATTTCAGACTGCACTTATGTGCTTACATCTCATCTATTTCTGTGGTTCTATATTTGATTTTTTGCACCAAGGGTGGCTCATCCATCTGTCTCAGTGCGCCAATCTTTCTCCTCTGTTGGTACCCTCGCCTTGATTATTTATTCCTTCTGCTATTGTAGAGACACCTCCTCCAGATATATTATTTGTTTCATCAGTGGGGATAACTAATGAAATGGGCCTATGATTAACTTGGTCTGCTCCTTGGGATGTATCAGAGGTGCTCATTAGCTCCCCCAATGATTCATTCACCCTTGAGTTTGTTTTCCTAAGGGAGGAAAGACACAGTTGTGCTTCCATCCAGTACTAGTGAGAATTTGCCTGCCTTACTGAACTTCATAAAAGAGTTGCAGCTTCTTGGAGACTTTGCTGGGATGAACCCACTCATGGGACTCTGCATCTTGCTCATCTTCTCTTCCCTCTTTCTTCACAGGGGCCTAATGGTTTAGATTTGCCCTTTTCTCTTTCCTCATTCTGTTCTACTCACCGGTATTTATTTCTCCTACATGTGACCACATTTGTTTCATTCTTTCTTAGTTTTTAGTGCATTTTTATGTTTAATTGAGGTCATAAAATTAAGTGCAGTTTTATGTCTAATCCAGGCCAGCAGTGTTCAATTTATGACCTAATAAAGTACTGATCCTAAAACTTTATAGATACACTGTGACTCATTGCAGGGTGAATGGGACACCCATGGCCTATGGGCTTACTTATCCTCAGAGGAACCGGTATTAGTTTTTCAGGATCATAGTTGCAGGACTCAGCTCAGAGCCTTGGGAATTAGCACCCTCTGGGTCTTAGTCATGGTTGTCTTTCCTGGATTAGAAGCTTCCCCCATCAATCTATGTGTTTCCTGTAAACTCCCCTGTGTGCTTTGAGTTGCTTTGACTCAAAACTTGGGTTTCAAAAGATTTTTGTCTTGCAAAACAATCACCCCCAGATACTACAGTGCTTCCTGCTTGTTTTCTTCTCTTGAGAAGTGAGGAGTAAGGAGGCACCTGAGTAGGTCCAGGAGATTTTAGGTGTTGCTTTTTGTAAATGAATAAGACCAGTGAGCCCCACAGCTTCGTAGCCCCTGGGGGTTCTGGAGACAATTAGCCAGATATATTTGTAAAATCTGCCATCAGAAGTTCCCTGCGAGAGATAGTCCTTTTTAGTCTTTTTGTTTCTTTGTTTTTGTGTTGGGGTCACATGCAGACATGCTCAGGACTTATTCTTGGCTCTGTGTTCTGTGATCACTCCTGGCTTTGTGCTTAAGAGACTATATTCAGTGCCCAGATTTATACCAGAGTTAAATATATGCAAGGCTTGTGGCTTAAGTCTTTTGTAGCCTTAATAGTTCGTTTAACATGGGACCAGAGAGACAGTACAGCAGGTAAGGTGCTTGTCTTGCACATATACAAGCTGATTTTAAACCTTCACATTCTTCATATAAATATATATATATACATATATATTATTTAAACACCTTGATTACATACATGATTGTATTTGGGTTTCAGTCATGTAAAGAACACCACCCATCACCACTACAACATTCCCATCACCAATGTCCCAAATCTCCCTCCTCCCCACCCAACCCCCCGCCTGTACTCTAGACAGGCTTTCTATTTCCCTCATATATTCTCATTGTTAGGATGGTTCACAATGTAGTTATTTCTCTAACTAAACTTATCCCTGTTGTGATGAGCTTCCTGAGGTGAGCTGTAACTTGCAGCCCTCCTCTCTTTTGTATCTGAAAATTATTATTGCAAGAATATCTTTCATTTTTCTTAAAACCCATAGATGAGTGAGACCATTCTGCATTTTTCTCTCTCTCTCTGACTTATGTCACTCAGCATAATAGATTCCATGTACATCAATGTATAGGAAAATTTCATGACTTCATCTCTCCTGATAGCTGCATAATATTCCATTGTGTATATGTACCACAGTTTCTTTAACCACTCATCTGTTGAAGGGTATCTTGGTTATTTCCAGAGTCTTGCTATGGTGAATAGTGCTGCAATGAATATAGGTGTAAGGAAGGGATTTTTGGGGAGATGTAAATCAAAACAACTATTAGGTACCACCTCACACCACAGAGATTGGCACACATCACAAAGAATGAGAACAAGCAGTGTTGGCAGTGATGTGGAGAGAAAGGAACTCTTATCCACTGCTGGTGAGAATGCCATCTAGTTCAACCTTTATGGAAAGCGATATGGAGATTCTTCCCAAAACTGGAAATCAAGCTCCCATACGATCCAGCTATACCACTCCTGGGAATACACCCTAGGAACACAAAAATACAATGCAAAAATCCCTTCCTTACACCCTACAAACCTTCACATTCTAGGGTCCCCCAAACCCTTCAGGAGTGATTTCTGAGTACATACCTGGGAGTAATACCTGAGTAGTACTGGCATGGCCTCCCCCAAACAAAAAAGAATCCTCTCTCTAAACAAAAACAACAACAAAAACAACAAACATTAGGTTCCAAAAGTGCCTTAAAAGCATGAAATATGTTCAATTTTCCACTGATGCAGTTCTTCTCAGACTGAAATTGCCCATGTGACCTTCTTGGGCCCTGGGTTTATGGTTGTCATGAAGTCAAAGGTGGCTTCCTGCATTTCCAGGAAGTGTCTGAGAATGCAAGATCAATTTTCAGGTCTTTCTATGTCTTTCTCGAGAAACAGAAGTTCATGAATTCTCAAAGTGCTTCAGACTTTTTGAGTCACTACATCAAAACCTGTGTGAGATCCTGTGAGAACACATATTTGCCAGCATTCTCTGTTCTCTAAGCCTTTTCTTTGATGCTTTAACTGCTTCCTGAGTCGCTATGCTAAGGAAATGAACAGATTTGATGTGGAAACCATTTTCAGCAGTAGGGCTATGGGAAACAGTTCAACATTCATTTAGAACAGGGGTTCTTAAACTTTTTAAACAGGGGGCCAGTTCACTGTCCCTCAGATTGTTGGAGGCCAGACTATACTAAAAACAAAATCTACGAACAAATTCCTATGCACACTTGCATATATCTTATTTTGAAGTGAAGAAACAAAATGGGAACAAATACAGTATGTGGCCCGAGGGCTGTAGTTTGAGGACCACTGATTTAGAACATACAGGCTACCTGACTTTTCCTTTCCCAGGCACTGTGCTGTTCTGGGAATGCAAATAAAATGTGATTCGGGTGTTGTCTCTCAGCACATGTGACAGGGGATAGACAACTGAGGCAGAGATGATGCCACAGACAAAGAGGGTGTGGAAGGACTTAGAGGAAGGAACAATTCATTGAAGACCAAAAATTCTTCCAGCTGAACAGGCAGTGTGGCCTTTTGATGTCATGGCTCTGTGTCTTGAGAGAAACGTAATAAGGGTCTTAGAAATGGCCATCTCAACTGGAGAGAGAATTGAAGGTCACCAAGCACAGAGCAGATCCTTTGAAAATAGCTTCCGCTCCTTTGGTTGCTTCTTATATCAGATATAAACAAGTTGATATTAAGTTAAGTGTTCAAGATGTGAAACTCTTTTCTAGGTGCTCTGGCTTAGCAGGTAGAGGAGACCATTCTAGCCTGCAGGTGCCTTATGAGTTGGTTTTGGGGAATGTGTTAATACAGTGTTCAACCTTTTCACACTGGTGGACAAACCCATGTGCTTTTAAGTTTTAAGGTGCATGGAATTAGAACCAAGTTTTAGGTTTGTTTGGTCTGGGGTCACATTAGATGTGCTCATGGGTTATTCCTGGCTCTGTACTTAAGAATTTCTCCTGGTAGGGCTCAGTAAATCATATGAGAGGTCAGGGGTTGAACCTAGGTTGACTGTGTAAGGCAATCACCTATCTGCTATATTATCTTTCCAGCCCAACTGGTGGTTTTCAACCTTTGTACACCCCACAGTAGGTCTTGTCCAGGGAGTGGTAATTGATAATAATTAATAAGCCTTTTTTCCTGTGAGGTCTCCCTTCCTTTCTTGAAAATATTCTCCTAAAATCTTGTCTTAAATGTTTAAGTTCTGGGACTGGAGATGTAGTACAGAGTGGGGTTCGCCTTGCATGCAACTCACCCAGGTTTAATTTGTAGTATGCCCTGAGCACTATTAGGAGTAATTCCTGAGTGCGGAGCCAGGAATAACCCTTGAGCATTGCCAGTGTGGTACCCCCCAAAATCCAAAAGTACTGAGGCATACCTTGCATGCAGTCATGCCTATGAGCCCGATTCATATCCCTGGATCCTGAGCACTGTAGGGTGTGGGAAAAAACAACAGTAACAACAACAACAACAACAACAACAAAATATTTACGTTTTATGAATTGCTTTGTTGGAGTTGGGATGTCTCAGCCTTACATTTGTTGATTAGGGATGTGGGGGGAGGAAAAGCCATGACACACCTCTAGGACTCCCCTAGTTGGGGTTAGGGAAGTGGCTCAGTGAAATGTAGTTACAGAGGATTATTTTTCTTTACACAGAGTTTTGTTGGTGAGCTTACCCAAACCAGATGTAAATGTTGATGCTAATTTTTGTGTTTACCTGTTTTAGCCACTAAAGCAATAGATGTGTCAATCTTTATTTTTACACTTTTCCCCATAAATTCTTTTGTTTCTTGCACTGGAGCCAGGAGATGAATTGAGTAGATTCCACCTCCACTTTGCTTCTCTGTCTGGTTTCCACTTGCCTTTCTGTTCTGGTGGTGTGGGGTGTGAGTGGGGGGTCTGCTCCCCGGTTCTGAGGATAGATCAAACAATCAGCCTCTGGCTTGTTGTGGAAGACTCAGTGTAAGAGGAAAGGCAGGCACAGAAAAGGGCGGGTCAGGGGGCTGGAGTGATAGCACAGCGGTATGATGTTTGTCTTGTATGCGACTGACCCAGGATGGACCTCGGTTCAATCCCCAACATCCCATATGATCCCCCAAACCAGGAGCGATTTCTGAGTGCATAGCCACCAGGTGTGGCCCAAAAACCAAAATAAAATAAAATAAAATAAAAAGATATGGAAGGTCAGAGAAAAATATTTACATGTGTTTCCAAATAAATGGGGAGTACTTGTTTTAAGTGTCAGAAAAGGCCACCAAGAAGTTAATTTACTCTTATAATTCTGACTATCTCTTTTCCATCCAGTTTTTCTGAATCATGTGTCTTTGTTGACTTGTTTTGCAGTATTTAATATATGTATGTTCTAATAATCTTTCAGATCTTCCAGAATAAGCTATGAAATAAAGAAATGAGATACTGGTCAGGAACTTTATTTATTTTGGTTTTTGGGTCACACCCTGCTGTGCTCAGGCTTTTACCAGGCTGGGCTTCAGTCATCACTCCTGGATATGCTTAGAAGACCATCGAGGGTGCAAGGAGTATGAACCTTGCTTGGGTCCATACAAGATAAATGTTCAACTCACTTTGCCATCTTCTTAGCCACTGATTGGAATTTTTATTATACATTGGCAAGATCTTCCTTGATTACAGTATTTTCTGGATCCATATGTAAAAACAGAAATGCTTATTTTGTTCTGGCTCTGCTCCAGGAAGCAGAGCTGATTCTCCAAATTGTCCTAAATCATCTATCTGCATACTGAATCAGTTTCCCCATTCCTATTAGTGTCAGACTTGCTCATCAAGATCTACCTGGTTATATAAAGATGTATCTCTGTATGTCATTGTCAAATGAACCATCTTTGTGGAACCTTCCTAGTGGAGATGATCAAGTAATTGGCACTACACAAGTCTGGGTTCTGTGGTCAATAATTGGAAACTTCCTAACAGTCCATGGCACTCAATCTCTCCCAGTATCCTGGAGTATAAGTGAGTTTCCAGTGTGTCTGAAACCCCACTATCCTTGATGCCCTCTCCATGGCTGACATCAGCATGGCTGTTTTGCTCATTGGCTGGTCCCCCACTCTGTGGTCCGGATGTTACTTTGTTGATACACCAGCACTTCTTCTTTGGACCATTCTCAACAGTATCTACTGATGTCAGCCCAGAGTGGGGCTGTGATTCTCTGTTCCTCAGTCTTTGGGTTGACTGGCTGGTGTCTCTTTCCAGACAACTTCCTACCCCTATCTGGAAATTGGTTCCTCTTTTAGAAAAGTATTTGCTCATCTTTCCCAGATTTTTTTTTTTGGGGGGGCCACACCGGGCGATGCTCAAGGGTTACTCCTGGCTATTCGCTCGGAAGTCGCTCCTGGCAGGCACGGGGGACCATATGGGGAACCAGGGGATCGAACCGAGGTCCATCCTAGGTTAGCGCAGGCACCTTATCTCCAGCGCCACCGCCCGGTCCCCCATCTTTCCCAGATTTGATGTCCAATGCTTTTCCTTCTTTCAGTGCTTTTAAAATAAAGGCTTCATCTTGTTGGTGGAGAAGTCTTGTTTCTCTTTCTGATGTTTTCTCTCTGATGTTTTCACTTATAGCTACTCCTTCATGACCTAGAAGTCGCCTGTTTCCTGCTTCTTTGTTGTTTGGGTATGTTGTCTAATAGCATTAAGTAGGTTGTAAATTTATAGAAAAGAGACTGTATTATCAGTCCTGGATTCTAAGGCCACCTAATCATCAATAAGAGTGGTGAGGTTTATTTTGGGGGAATATGTATTCTACTTGGGAAAAGCCATGGGAAGGATTTTCAGCTGCAAATATTAGTCTTAAGAATCCTTTGGAGGTATTTATAACCTCCCCCTATGACATTTAAGCTCTTCCCTTCCATTTTTGTTGCATTGAAAGTATTTGGAGGATCAAATATACACCCCCCCCAACACTAACAGAGAAAATATAGAAAAGGAAGAAACTTTTCATTGATTTCTGTATAGTGTATGCATTTAAAGACCTCTAAATCTGGGGGCAGAGATAAAATAGTCAAAGAAAGCAGCTATATTAATATCTCTTTGGGACAGATGCTACTTAATAAAGGAAAAAGCAAATATTTTGCCTTACCACAGTCATCTTAGAACTATAATTGTGTGTCTGTTCACTCACTGCAAGAGAGAGAAAACTAGGGACTTTGGAAATGTTAAGAAAAAGCAGTAGTTGGATGAGGACAAAAGTAGAGAAAGTGTGACTGTTCCAATACCATAGTTTCAATTAAAAAATGGTAGATTTCACATTCTTCTAGTTGAATTGTTCTATTAAATTTATACTGAAAATTGGGGTCACATTTTACTAGCCATCAGGATTATTCATTTAGATATTTTTGTATTAATGGTAAATATTGGTCTATCTTTGACCTTGAACTTCAAGGTCCTGGCATTTTCTTAACTGTTGTCATAGCTATTGAGTGACAGTTGTCCAGATTGGGATGGAATTGAGCAGGTCTCTGACTCTGCTGAACTCTGCTTTGTTCTACCCATAGATCTGCCTGCTACCCAGGAGAAACTTTCACAAGCCTTTCACAGTACTCTCTTGCAATTTGCATTTGTCCAGATTCTAGGAATTATTCAAGAGTAAAGGACTATTGCATGAGAGGGTGAAGGCAGCCTGAATCCATACATAAGATTGTCAAGATTTTTCAGGTGCTGTTTTCCAGCATCAGTTTCAGCATTTTAAAAGAACAAAGCAGAGACAGGCAATTCTGGTATTTGGACCTGATACATTAGTGAATAGGTATGTTGGCTTTTTTTTTTTTTTTTTTTTTGATTTTTGGGTCACACCCGGCAGTGCTCAGGGGTTACTCCTGGCTCCATGCTCAGAAATCGCTCCTGGCAGGCACGGGGGACCATATAGGGCACCGATGACCTTTTGCATGAAAGGCAAACGCCTTACCTCCATGCTATATCCCGGGCCCCGGTATGTTGGCTTTTGAGTAGCAAACTCAACATGTCTTTATCATACAAATTCTCCCTCTCCATCCTGCCTCATTTTCTCTCCTTCATCCCTTGATATAAAAATCAAGTATGATACATTTTATTTGCAGTTTAATCTGGAAAAATGAAATAATTAGAGAAAATATCTTTTCCTGGTACAGGTAATTTAGAATCTGTAATTTATAATAATAGTAAATTAACATTAATACAAATGATAATTAACATCAACAATTATAGTAATATTAATTATAATATAATCATATAACATACTTATAAAATGTGATTATAATTTATTTAGTAATATGAATTATAACTATATAAATTATAACTAATATTGATATAAATTATAATTGATAGTATTTTCCTGGCATAGATGATTTATGGTTAAGTCTTATCCATTGTATTTGATTAAAATATTGTTAAAACATCTTTGCTTCTTTGGGTTTAGATCTTAGGAAGTTTCTTAGTTTATTGTCAGAAACTTCTCTAAGTGCCTAATAGTGCACATTTATCTAAGAAAGTAATTTCTTGGGCCGGAGAGATAGCATGAAAGTAGGGCATTTGCCTTGCATGCAGAAGGATGATAGTTCAAATCCCGGCATCCCATATGGTCCCCCGAAACTGCCAGGAGCAATTTCTGAGTGTGAAGCTAGGAGTAACCCCTGAGCGCTGCCAGGTGTGACCCAAAAACAAAAAACCAAAAAAAAAAAAAGTAATTTTTTATTGCTTCTCTCGCAGCTAAATTTCTGTACTTACCTGTAAAATTATCCCATGCATCTTATTTCCAACCCCAGGTGAATAGGTCACACATGAAATAACCCAAGCCTGGCTAAGGGTGAAACACAGACAGTCTGGCATTCTTCTACCTCATATCAAGAGTGAGCTGCCTGCTGAAATTGTCATTTTTACTGAGCACAGAGATCACCCCCAGGCAGGGAAGTAAGGACAGACAGCTCAGGCTATCCTGAGCCTGTTTGACCCATTTTTACATATATAAAACAATCTCTGTTTTGGAGTAAAGCCAAATTATAAACAAACAGATGCGAAGGAACCAGGTATGATCTTTGCTTTGGGTGAAGCATGCTGTAATATAACACTTATTTTCTGCCTTCAAATGTAAAAGGAAAAAATAGAAAGAGAAATACAAAGAGAGGGAGAAGGTGAGAGAAGAGGAGAAAAGAAAGTAAATCAGTGGACGAGCAGGGGAAGGAGAAGGAGATTAGATATATTAGCACATATAAACTCCTGGAATCCTTTTTTCTCCCATTAGAATATAATATTACAGTTTATTTTATTGTAGAAAAAGTAAGTCCTCACTACATAGTTCTTAATATAAAAGAATATATATGGGGCTGGGAAGGTGGCGCTAGAGGTAAGGTGTCTGCCTTGCAAGCGCTAGCCTAGGATGGACCACGGTTGGATCCCCGTTCCCCCGGCATCCCATATGGTCCCCCCAAGCCAGGAGTGATTTCTGAGTGCATAGCCAGGAGTAACCCCTGAGTGTCAAACGGGTGTGGCCCAAAAACAAAAAACAAAACAAACAAACAAAAAGAATATATACAATCACAAGAAAAACCATGAAATGTCCTTTCTTATAATTTTTCCTTCCTCTACTAACCATTATAATTTATATTTTATATTACAAACTTTCTTTTTTTTTCTTTTTGGAAATCTAGGGGTATATGCCTATACTTTTGGGGGAAAGGACACACTGTTATGCTGATTGATTAGTTGCTTTTTCACTTATGTGTTTTTGACGTTCTTTTATGTTAACAATAAATCATTAGTATTCTTTTTGTTTGTTTGTTTGTTTTTGTTTTTCGGGCCACACCCATTTGATGCTCAAGGGTTATTCCTGGCTAAGCACACAGAAATTGCCCCTGGCTTGGGGGGACCTTATGGGACACTGGGGGATTGAACCTCGGTCCTGATCTTTCCTTGGCTAGCGCCTGCAAGGCAGACACCTTACCTCTAGTACCACCTGGGCCTCTGACAGACCTCCGTATGTGCCGGGGTCCACTTAGCCCACTCAGGGTAGGTGGGTAGGGACTGGGTCCCCCTGCCCTCCTCTCCTCTTTCCTCTGGGTCTCCTGGTGGGATCCTTGGAGGAGCTTATGGGGCACCCTGGGTTTTCCCCACTTCCAGGCTGGTTCCACAGGCCGGCTTAGGGGTGGGGCTGAATCTCCCTTCCTTGGGGCCTGGGAGACCCACCCTCTCCCTTTCTGGGGTCGGGACTCTCGACCGATTCGGGCCTGGGCCTCTGGCAGACTTCCGTATGTGCCAGGGCCCTCTTAGCCCGCTCAGGGTAGGTGGGTAGGGACTGGGTCCCACTGCCCTCCTCTGCTCTTTCCTCCGGGTCTCCTGATGGGATCCTTGGAGGAGCTTATGGGGCACCCTGGGTTTTCCCCACTTCCAGGCCGG
>PVKC010040021.1:0-12413 GCA_004027635.1 Crocidura indochinensis | reverse complement strand
GTAAGCCAGAACCTCAGAACCTGTGCATTTCCAAGTTGCAATCAACCTGGAACAGTAGGTTGCTGCTCTTATTTCTTGAGATTGTCTGGCCACATCTCAGCTCACAACATGATGCTGTTCACAGAACAAAACCTTTGGAGTCAGTCAGATGTAGATTTTACTTCCTCGTGCTCCTTCCTCTGCTATTGATGAGCTGCATGATGCCAGAATAATTCCATTCCTCTGCCCCTGGGCAGACAGTCAGAACTTCTCTGGTAGTCTTGCTGGTCACAGACAATGCATTTTACATTTTCTTCTCCCCATTCCAAATAAGCAATGATCATTTCTCTGATCTTTACCCTAAAAGATGTTGCAATGAAATCGTCCTTCTTTGCTCTTAACAAGCCAAGGACTCAGCTAAGCTCATGAAATATATTCATTGAATCCTCAACAATTCTTTTTCTTATAGTTCATGACACCGAAGCTCACAGAGATTACAGAGCTTGCCCTATCAAAGACACAGGGCTAGAACCTGTCTTCTGTTGCAAGAGGAAGCCCAAAATATCTAAGTACCATATTATACAATTGCATCTTTCACTATACTCCAAGACAATAAACATTTGGAAAGCATAAGCATTCTGTTGCTGTTCATTCATGTTTTTTCACAAAAATCTTCCCATATCTGGTATACTATGTTTCCACACAGTGTAAAGGGAGAGATGCTGGATGGCATCAGATTCCATTTATAAACTCAGCCAGCCTGCTCTGATATGATGACAGACGAGGAATGACAAGTTCATCATCATCTCTGGGGGTCCACAAAGAGTCCAAGACATCCAATCACATCTATCTGGCTGTGTGTTCCTCATCTTTACATCAAGAAGAGGGAAAGAGCTGAGAAGGGAATAGAAGAGACACTTGTTTTTAAAACAGAATGTTTAAACAGGTATGTTGGTGTTTCTAACTCCAGGCCAGACTCCTCTCCTCGCTGCTGCTTCAAAAAGCATCAGTGCATCGATCTGGCTCAGAGGGGTTGCTCTTACACTCAATCCTTTCCAGGAATCTTGGGGCTACTGAATATTTGAAGGATCTGGGCTTCCATGAAGAAACTGCAAAGGCATGAAATGTTCCATGTGGTAGAGCAGAGGTTCTTAACTGAGGGCTATTTTGCACCCAGAGACATAAGGCAGCTTCTTGACTTGGTCTGAGTGGTCACAAGTCAAGAGGTGCTACCAATCTCTACTGGAGAGGTGAGACGTAGCTCTGGGCAGTGCACAGGGGAGCATCCTCCCACTATCATTTGCTGGTGATGCCAATAATATCAAGACTGAGCCACGCTGCTTCAGAGAAAATGCCTGTTTCTGAGTTTTTGGGTTTTCCTAGGGAAGTAGATGAACCTCCAAAGAGTGCTCAGAAGATCTTGGCCATACCTGGCATTTATTATCCAGCTGGGCCTGAAGGTCATTGCTAGGTGATGAGGGTAAGGAGTGGCCCAGGCCCTACAGTGTCAGGGACTATCATTGGTTGGAGCTGTATCCAGTGATGTTTATAGGACGCTGGTAATAAGATCTAAACTCAGGTCCAAGCATCCAAAGTATACAATAATGAGCTACATTTTAAATCTATTTCTAAATATATTTTAGACTTTATTTTGTTTTACAGTCTCAGATATTACCTCTTTATCTGATATATTGTGTGGTTGCTACCCAAAAATGTGTAAAGTACTCAAAAAACGAAACTACCCGAAATCAAAAAAAAATCTGTACAAAAGATATAAACAGGCATTTCCCCAAAGATGCATGGATGGCCAACAGGCATATGAAAAAGTGCTCATCCCTCATGGGTGCAGAAATGCAAACAAAACAATGAGATATCATCTCATGTCTGTGAGAATGGAGTACAAACAAAAGTCTGTATAATGGCCAGTGTTAGCAGGGTTGTAGTGAGAAAGAAGCCCTGATCTACTTACTACTGGTTCAATCTTTCTGAAAATCATTATAGAGGTCTATACAAAAAATAGTACTACCATTCAATCTAGTGATGCTGCTTCTTGGCATCTAGTCAAAAACATTCATTTGAAAGGATATTTTCACACCCATGTTCATTGCCACATTTAGTACAATAGCCAAATGACCTAAATGTCTAATTACAGACAAGTGGATCAAGAAGCAGTGCTATATATACAAAATGCGATATTATATAGCTCTAAGAAAGAACAAAGCAATTCCATTTGCAGCAATATAGCTAGAACTAGAGGGTACTGGGCTAAGTGAAATCAGTCTGAAGGAAAGAGAGAGATACAGATGATATCACTCATATATAGAATGTAAAGATCACAGAAAAGTATCAACAAAGTTCCAAATGCAACAAAGTGGGTGAACTGACCCATACAATTGATTTGAGGGTGGGAACTTTGTAGGAAGGGGTCTTGGGGTACTTGGGAGAGTGAGGGGATACACTGATAATGAGTGTAGTATTGGAATTATTAATGACATTGTAAACCATAGAACCTCAATTTTAAAATATTCAATAATTTTATCTTTGGAAAGCAAGTTACTAACATTCTGTCAATAAACATTCTCCTTCAGATGATTTAAAGAATGAGAAATTACCTGTCCCCATACAGATAATCTGAATCCTTTTGCATGCAGGTACATAGGCTTCTTGCTGGCTACCCACTTCTCCCTTCCCATCCAGAAAGAGTCCATCTCCTAGACTCAAAGAAGCCTGGCACCCCACTCAACCCTGAATCTTTGCTCCCCATTTTCTCCCAGTCCTTTTTTCTCAACCCTAAAAACCCCTATTCATCTGTCCAGGCTCCATTGCAGCACCTTTACCTTTCTGAAATTCCTTCTCAAAGTTGGGCTTACGGGCCAGTACAGCACCAAACTCACCTAGAGTTTCCAGAAAAGCAGTATGGCTCTCTATCAACAGACACACTGAATCCTAATGTTCTTTTTGCCCAAATTACATGAATGTGGGCACTAGGTTGTAAATCAGCACCTACAAAGACCCTCACTCTCAAGTTATTACCTGAGAAGCAGCTAACTGTGTGCTTATCTTTCTTTCCACTTTGTGGCCCCACTCTAGAGAATAATGTTTTCTTTATTCATCTTAATAGCACAGGTGTCAGAAGAGAACAGACATAAAACAGAATCCCAACCCGTATTGCTGGAAAAAATGAACAGCTTGTTCATCCATACCTTCTCAGAAAGACCAAAATCTCCACTGCTGAGTCCAGTAGAAATCAGGGTCAGTCTCTGTACCCATGGGAGTTTAGAATTAGAAGGCTCCAAAATCAGCCTATAAAGACCCACCAAAGCTCTCTGTGTATCCTACTCTGCCTGGGGGAGTAAATGGAGATTATTTTTGAGAAATACACATATGTTCTCTTCAACCAGTTTCTGACTTAGGACACTAAAAACAAATCCTCAGAAATTCTTAAACAGTGAAAGTCATACCTCACCACAGACTCCAAGGAGGGAAATAGAGCTGGTTTGGTTCAATCAATAATGGTCAATGGTATCAACAGTGCCTCTGAAATAAGAGCCTCACATAAACCCAACGTCACTAGGCTCAAAGGTCAAAGCTGGTAAGTGAGGAGACAGAGAATGGGTGTCTGGAGTTTGGAGCTCCGTGCCCTTTCTGCTACCTTGCTCTGCACATCTCTTCCACTGTATGCACCCTTTTAAATCTTGATCCATGTAATGTTTCTATGAGTTCTGAGCTGCTCTAGCCAAGTAATCAAAACCAAGGAGAGAGACACAAGGACCTCTATGACTCATTGCGACTGGTTTCTGAAGAATTCGGGGTGGAGGGATGCAGTGGATGGAGGGGGCTGTGGGATAGAACACATTCTCTCTGAGTCCCAACACTATATCCAGGCAACAGAGTCAGAGTGAAACCCAACTGTGTGCCACCAAGCTGGAGTCATACGTGGAAAAACCTACCACCCAGTGGTGATCAGGAAGTTTGAAAAGCTGTGTACCAAGTTTGCTGTGTGCCAGCACTGTGGTTAAAGAAACATGGAACACTCACAAAACTTGCCATGCAGAAGAAAAGGAAGTATGGCAGGATCATACCCCAAACAGAATACTATAATGAAGAAAGCAGCAATGTCAAAAATGGACATGGAATACTGAAATGGGAGGGTACCAAAAGTGGGTCTGGGGTGCTGTGAGCATAGGTAAGATGTAAAGCCCAGGCAGTTCTGCTCTCCTGTTCTTAGTACTGAAGTAATGACATTTAGGAATAAAGGCAAAAGAGAGGTGAGCCAGAAGAAATGGCTATAAATCTCCTTCAATAAGGGGATAAGGCAGACTAGAGTGAGACTGTGAGATTACATAGACTTTTAGAGGTTAGAGAGATGAGTACAGCAGGTAAAGGTGCTTGCATTGCACACAGCCAACCCATGTTTAATCCCTGAGCACTACGAGGAGTGATTCCTGACAGATGGATCTTCTGTCCCTTGTTCCACTCTAGTTTTTTTTTCTCCAAGCTGTATTTGAGAATTTCAGATTTTAACCCAATTGATACTCCAAAGGTGTATAAAGGTTGAAGCCAGGGGTGTGGGGGAGCAAAGAGGGAAACAAGAGGAAACCTGGGGACACTGGTGGAGGGAAGCTAACATTGGTGATAGCACAGATGTGGAAAGAGTCTATGCCTAAAACTTGACTATGAATAACTTTGTGATTCACGGGGCCTTAATAAAAATTTTAAAAACGAGAAGTATAAAGAAAAGGAGTGCTTTTCCCAAGTACTCCCTCCTGTCCTTGCTTCCTGTTGTGCCCAACAAAGTAACTAATATCATTCACTTAACCCATTCAGTGAGTTCAGTGTACCAAGTCTTGGATTAAAGCAATAAGACAAGAGTAGCTACAAAGTCAAGACACATTTCTGTTCTCTAGACTTTGGGTGATACTGGTGAAAAGGAGATAGTCTGGCTTCAGGACTCTACCTGAGGCAGCTCTAGGATGCTGTACTACCCATGAAAACCTGATCAGAAAAGTTAGACCTGTTCCCTCACTCATCTAGTCCTGACTGCATCACCCCTTTCTCTGTGTGCCCTTAAAATCTATGCAAAAGGATGCATTCTCTTAGGGGTAGGCTTTTGTGATTCTTTAAGGCATATTGAGGATGGAAATCATATGAGAAGAAGCAGCCAGTCTTCCCCCATAACACTTATCTAGCAAACTTACCTCCAAAGAGATTCATTTTGCATTTCTGGACCAAAATGAGAATGCCTTCATATTTCTCAATACAACCAAACATGACAATGCCACTATTCATTCATCCTAACAGCTTCATGATCAAAGTCTGATTTTAGTGGGCATTGAGTTACCTCTAATTATGAATCTTTACTCTTCATTTTGATGAGCCACTTACTCTGGGCATCTTACACCATCCTTTGCCATGTGTCAATGAAGGAAACAAAGCCCCACCCAGAGCAGGGATGTAATCAACCCTTCTTGAACAAGACTCGTGGTACTTTCTGCTTTGTCTTCTTCAATAATTGCTATAACAATAGTCTCAACCAGCGAACAGTGGGCAGAGTGATAGTACAGGAGGTCGGGAGGGCACTTGACATGTACACAACTGACTAGAATTTGATCCCTGGCACCACATATGATCCCCTGAGCCCACCAAGAGTGACCCTAAGTGAAGTCCCAAGAGTGAACCCTGAGTACAGTCAGGTATGGCTCAAAAATCAAAATAGGAACAATAGGTCATGGCTCCACAATCTATGACCTGGGGGCAACTCTAGCCTGTCAGCTGTTTTATAAGCAGAATTTTACCAGAAATAAATTCATTATCTAATTATTGTCTGTACTCTTTCCAAGCTTTAACAGAGAAGATGAGTAGTGCCAACAGATACTATAGACCACAGCGTCTAGAACAGCTCCTACCTATAGTACTCTTTTCCAGGAAAAGAATGGCAATCCCTGCATGTTTGCTCCTGCATCTAATGCTTTTCAACACAAATGCTTTTATAAGACCTATTTTACAGGTTAAATCCTCAAGGCTGAGAGCCCTATGTTCAATAGCCTTGGGTTCATGCCCTGGCTGCTTTGGCTCTGTCTGATTGCTGCCCCCACTAAGCTCTGACCCTGTGCTCACCCTCTAGCCAAGGCACTATGAAAGAGGAGAGTGCCTATATCTCACACAGTCCACGTTTTCCGAGACTAGTGACACAGACTTCCTGGCAGTGTTGTTTGGGGAGTCTCATGATGCCTGGCAGGTAAACATCCTGAGTCTGATTTAATTAAATGTGTTCCTGTGGTTACACCCCAGGTGACAATTACCCACCTGCAGATGCAGGCTGTGCCCCACTGAACTCCCTGCTGTGCCCACTATGATAGGTCTTTTTACTCCCACACTTTTCTGAGTATTCTCTGTAGTCCATCAGGAGATGGCGACCAGGAACCACCTGCCCTCCCAGAGCTGGGTCTGGGTACTAACAATATGCCCTGGGACAGTAAGACCAGGATCCCTCAAACATCTCACCTGACAGGGTAAAGGATCAGCTTCATTTAGTGTTACTTGTTTCCCAATCTCACCATAAGCGTCACATGTACTTTTGTCCATTTTTCTCTAATCATTCTTTGAAAGCACATTTCCACCCTCAAGCAGTTGGACTGGAAGCCTTCCCTCATGCTTAGGGTCCTCCCATTCCCAGAATTTGTCCTTCACCTCTTCTTCCTATGCCCCTCCACCTTCTGTGCTGTGATTCTGGTCACTTAAGTAACAATAGACAATAGACACTTGGGCAATAGACAATAGACACAAGCTGTCGGGCTGAGTTCGATTGCCAGCCCTCCTGACTCTTGAGCTCTATGACTGTGGCACCATGGGACTCAATCAGCTTTACAACCTAAAGTTAAAATCATTGAACCACCTGACCAAGTTAGCTGAGAACTGCTCAGACTGGCCTTTATCCCTGGACTGCTACTTTGGAGTGCTCCCCGTCCTGCAAAAATATAATTAATTCAATATTGTGGCAATAAGCATCCATATATGAGGCTCAGGTAAGATATGCCCCCGCACTCCAAGTTATTGACTGTGGTCTTCCTACCACAATCATGGGTCTGTTCTCAGTCATGTGCAGTCTTAACGCCTGAGACATGGCACTCAATAATTCCTTGAGAGCAGGGAAAAAAGTCCTAAGCCCAAGGTTTGGGTGAAATGCCTTGCCCAGAAGGAACTAGCATGGGGTCTTCATATGCCCTGCTTCTAGCCCACATTAATGCTCATTCCTATACTTGTGGCTCCACCCACTGCATGGCCCAAAGCTGACTTCTACAGCTCACCCACTGAATGCCCAAATATATAAGAAAAGGGGGGATAAGATAATGACCTAAGCAGTGGGGCAACCTCATAATGAGGAGATGCCAGGAAATACATTATTCTCTGACTAGGAGGGCCCCTCCTTCATCCCCACTATGCTTCATATCCATTTGGTTATCTTGTCATCCATTTGGTTATCTTGTAGGCATCACCCAGCCCAAGCAGAGCCCACCAGGCTGATCCACCTCCTAACATCAGTCAGATGTTCCTGCTCAGATGCCACTGGGTCCCTCCTGTCTCTCCCACACCTATGATTCATTCTCCTCCTCCCCTTTTCTATCACAAACACACATCTGTTCCGACTTAGGATAACTAAGGGAAAATTAAATGAATCTGTTTCGTGTGTCTCCAAGGTTATTTATAGGACTTTAATACAGGCTGATACAAAATAAAGAAATAAAGAGAGAAATAAAAATAAGTTATCTTCCCAGGAGCCAAGCAAAGTTCAAGGAAATGGAAAATAAGTCATGTCCTTCGGGCTGATGAAGCTGTAAGTGTCTTTGGTTTATCACAGGCTTTCTCTCAGGTCCTGTGAAAATCAATGAGGCCAGTTGGATTTTGAGAGATCAATATTAAAAATACACACTTTGCAATGCAGAACATGCACACTGTGTACGTGTTGAGGGGCTGCCCTGCTGAGGGGCCCATCCTCATTGGGCTTGGAGCAGTGTAAATATTAACTGTTGGGATAAGGGCATCTTCTGCTCCTTCTTGTCACCACCCCTCTGACTTCTCTCTGGATGCTATGCACTATCTTTCTGGGGTAGGCAGCTCAGGCTTCTGGTCACTGATGAGCCTTCAGCTCTTTCTATTCCCTGAACTTGATGGTGCCTTTCAAAAACAGGTCAGAGAGGATTAGTAGTTTCCAAGGGAATAGCCAAAGGTCAAGTTCACTGTCACCTCCAATCTGGGAAAAAGAGTTCCATGCTTGGACATCTCCCCAATAGGCCTCATCCTCAGTCTTCTTTCTACTCATTCACCAATACTTCCACCTGAAGTTTACTAGAATCAGTCCCTACTCTCATCCACCTCCACTGCAGATTAGACTAATCACTCCTTTAGACCCACAACTGCCATCTTCAGACAGCTGTCAAGATCTTTATTAAGGAATCCAACTCATTTATGTTTCCTCTGATGTTTTAAACTTTGTATTCTTGACAGGTCATTTAGGAAGTCACTCAGTTTCCCCATTTAGAGAATCCATACCCAAATAATCTTTTCAGAAATCTGTTTCCTAGCACCTTTTACAAAGTTCATCTGATATTTTCACACTGCCAGTATTTGCTAAGTGAATCACCAACCCATATTCACCTCCACTGTCTTCTCTGTCCTCATTTTTTTTTGTTTTTGTTTTTGCCACACCCAGTGATGCTCAGGGGTTACTCCTGGCTATGTGCTCAGAAGTCACTCCTGGCTTGGGGAACCATATGGGAAACCGGGGGATTGCGGTCTGTCTTAGGCTAGCACAGGCAAGGCAGGCACCTTACCACCACCACCCGGCCTCTGTCCTCATTTTTAATTTTTTTAGACAGACACATATTTTTGTGTGTGATCCTATAAGATCCCTCTATTTAAGCATTTCTTCTACAGCATTAAAGCTATTTGCATATTTACTTGTTTATTTGTTTCAACGTCTGCTTTACCTCATTGGAGTATCAACTCTTTGATATAATTTTTTCATATTTTTTGCTCTCATGTCCTAAAATTAATGCCTAGCATAAGACAAGTCCTTGAAATATATATGTGTGTGTGTGTGTGTGTGAAATTAATGAGTAAATAAAAGTCTACCTTTCAGGAAAGACTTTGCTTTTACCTAGATCAGAATTTCTGGTATATTTCATCTTCTTGTACAAAGCTATGTGCTTGATATAGAATGAGAATCTCCCTCTCCTCCTCATAAAAAAGTACATTAAATATGTGAGGAATTGAAATGATTTGAAAAGCCCTTTGCAGAAGGAACTTATCAAGGGGGCCCTTAGAATTTCTTCTTCATCTCTGCTTACAAAGCCAGATTAAAAGCTATAAAGTGAGAGTGCCTCCCACAGACAGAGAAGGAAATCTTTGAGGATCAAGGACAAAAGATCCTCAACTCTCCACACCCCAAACTGGCAATTATGCTTCTCAGTCTTCATACTTCTATTTATGAACGTAAATCCTCACCTTATCTCAAAGAAACATACTGCAGTGTCAACTCGATGTTAAAAGACCTTTACAGTCACAACCACTGTGATAGATACATTTTTATTATGGCACCATTTGCACAGCAAAATTTAAACTTGAGTCAGCAATTCAAGTAAGAAATCCATGTTGTAGGGATTTATAACTCGACTGTAAACACTAAGCTTAGGCTTTGGTGATAAAGAAATCTGTCCCATTGTACAAATATGTATATGGGAACCTTAGGAACTGACACTACAACGGGCTCAAGGAGAAACCATTGGTTCCCCATTTGAAATTCTAAATTCTCTCATACAAAAGCAGTATCAACAACAACAAATATATAATATGTTATATATACTATATATAATATGTTCCATATTGTATATATCAGTTGTGAGGAATATAGCCTTCTCCAACTTTTCTAAAGGTAAAATCCAGGATGTTTGAATTTGGATTTTGGATACTTTTTTATTCTCAGGAGCAAAACCCCAGGTGCTCTGAAACAATTCATTTTTCTTTCTACAGGGTCACCATTAAATCCTATTGCATCCATCTGCTTCATCTCAAATCATAATACATCTAACTTAATGCTAATCTCCTGTGATTTGTGCTAACCTAGGTTTTTTGTAGATCCTGGATGCCAGCGAGATCCCAAGAATCTACATTTATAACCAGCTCCTAAGAAAAACTGTTGATAATGAAGAGAGAAGCACTCTTTGAGAATCAAGTATTACAGAGTCCCCCAAGAGGCACCTACTCTATATCCTTCTCTCTCATAATGAAGATTCTCCTGATTCATCCCTGGTCCATTTAATTTCTATCCTTTCATCAGCTCGTTTGCAATTCTATCTGCCTATATTTTATTCCATCTTTCATTATGCTGCAAAGGAAGTTTCAGAACAATCATAAACATATCGTTTCCTAGCTTAAGACATTTTGTACACCCAGCATTACCTTCCCTGCAAAATGGGAGCAGAATTCTCCAGTTATTTCTAGCAATGCCACCTTTCTCCCCCAAAGAGACAGTGAGTCATTCCCTTCCTGTCCCGCCACCCTACAGGCCATCATTAAATCTGTCAGTTTCTAATTATTGACCATGTATCTGTCAACTTCAAGTGACTGTGAGGTCTTAAAGGGTTGGAAGCATATTTTACTCAGCTGAGGCTCTGCTAGTCAATAAGAGTTCAATAAATGTTTGATGACAGGAAGAATTAATAAATTAGGGAGTTTATAACAAGAGCTAACATTTATTGAGCATTGCTTCTGTGTAAAATGCTTTAGTTTATTAACTCATTTCATGCTCAGAACAACCCTGAGAGTTAAATATGATGATCCCCATGCCACTCCTCCACTTCTATAGTTGAGTCTTAGAAAGGCCACTTAACTGTTCCAGAGATACATGGTAAATAGTAAAACTGAATTGGAACTCAATTTTACTAGTATTCCAATATTTGTTTTTCTAAACTGCCAAACTACATGGATGGATGAACGAAGTCAGCAATGAATGAGTGAATGACTTTTTTTGTCCTTGGAATTCTGAGAAGCCAGGCTACCTCTCTCACAAGTCAATGAAAGTACCAGATTCAGATGACCAAGTGCTTCTATATAAAAACAAAGGGGTTGATTTATGCCTCTGGTATACTGCTATGACCTCTGGCAGTTCAAAGTAAGATTTAATTTTCAAAAGTGAAAGCCTCCACCTGATATTTTAGCTCCTTGACATCTAGATGAAGGACATGAAGATGCTTGACTGGCCTGCTGGATCAACCTAATGGAAGAACAGTGAAGATATTTAATTATGGTTAGTAGAGCATAGGGGCCCAAAGCATCAACCAAAATATTTTCATCCATTCATTCTTTTTTCATTCATTCATTCATTCATTCACTCACTTATCCATCATTTGACTTACTCATCTATTAGTCATTTACTGGCTTATCTCAAGAATAGTTCCTTTATTCAGCAAATAATTATTCCGTTTAATAAGCTAATAGGACCTACTTAAGAGTCAGGCAAATAGTTGGAAGTGGTCAAAGGAATTTTCAAAAATATAAAAAATAGTAGATCTTGATCGACAAAATATGCAAGAACTACTTAGACAAAGATATGTGTGGTCAGTGTGTTTTAATTAACATATCTGGGGTTGAATAGTTTTAGATACATGGTGCAAGCTGTGTGAGTCAGATCAAGAGCAAGAGCTGGAAAGCTCTAGGGATATTAGAAAGTTACTGATGAAAGAATCAAAGTTAGAGTAAAACAACAAAAGCAAAAGGGGAAGCTGATATAAGGTGTGGACAAGAATGCTCAGTTTTTGCCTTGTCTTCAAATAATTAATGAAGCAGTAGTCATGTAAGAGAGATGCCCTCAAAAATTTATGTATTTTCAAGAACATAAGTATAATCATATATATATGTATATATATATATACACTGAAGAATATATACTTATAGGTAAGCCAAGGAGACAGATGTGAATTATAGCATCAAATATAAAAAACCACATACATGTATACAACATATACAACCCTACCTATGCTTATTGATATTGCATTTCATCAGTCACTTTTCTATAATGCAACTTCAATTCTGACCATCTCTGGTGTGTCTAGGTAGTTGACAAGAGGATCCTGTCTTAGGAGTTACTAAAGCCTTTGCCTTACCTTGAGGGTCAATGTCACAGTTCTGGGAATTATGGAATAATTTACTAATAATCCCACTTGTCTATTCAGTCAATTTGGCTATTTCAAAATGCTCTGCTGCCCCAGAGCATTTGCCTCTGCTCTCTACTGATTCTGCATCATGCTTGGCTACTAGCAATGACTTAGAAGAGCCTAGGACTCTTCTAAGACTGAGAAGCACATTTTTCTTTTGAGATATCATGGTCTTTGCTGCCAATGGGTAAAGTCTTTTCAGTTCCTTAATGCCCCCCCCCC
>PVKC010040020.1:0-12418 GCA_004027635.1 Crocidura indochinensis | reverse complement strand
AGTCTTTATCTGAGAGATTGATTAGTTCGTTGGTCATTATCTGGTCATCAGAATTGTCATCTTCGTTCTCTATGTCTGACACTGGCCTGCATTGTTTCCCCATTGTCACACTTGTATTGTGTGTTTTTCTACATGTTGTGGTGGTATTCATTGGCTAAATGATATATGCAGCCACACTCCTCTGGTTCCGCCCTTTCTGGGTGTGTCGATTTGCCTACAAGGGAGTTGAGTCCTCCGTTGATGAGGCCTCACACAGGATCAAATCTTAGGTCCAAGCACGCAGCAGAGAAGACAGTCCAGAGAGAAAGAAGACAGTGATCCAGCACAGTCCTTAGTGTGATTTTTTTTTCTTCTTGTTGTGATGTTGCTCTTTCCTTAGAAAGAGCTCACGGTCATGTAGCAAAGCGGAGCCAAAGTGCTCATCTGCAGCCTCTTTTCAGCCCACTCCCAAGAGATTCTGGCAACAGGAGAGGAGAGAGAAACACACGGACAGGACTCACAGTTTTTCGCAGTCAGGCAGGCTTAGATTCGCAGAAATTCCCAGCCTGACGTAACAAACAGGGGGCCTGGCTTTTGCAAAGTACCCGCTTCTTGCCGGCTTTTCACTTTGTGGAGGTGTTTCTGGGCATTCCTGCCCTAGAATGGACCTCTGGGAGAGCGAGTTTTTTGCAGCCTCTTTTCGGCACACTCCCAAGAGGTTTGGGCAACAGGAGAGGAGAGAGAAACACAGGGACAGGACTCACAGTTTTTCACAGTCAGGGAGGCATAGATTCTCAGAAATTCCCATTTGTGAGCTTGTTAAATATTCTAAACATTTTTAGAATCTATCTCAACCACCCAGAGTGAGGTTTAACAATGCCTTACCATGATTCCTTTTTGTAGTCTGAATCTATGCCTTTCCCCTTTAATCTTAGTGTCTCCATAACTGACAGGGTTATTTCTAAAGACTATGTAGGGAATGAGATGATCTTGTGGCCACATGAGCAACTTCCTCTTGGGACACAAAGCTAGTTTCTGATCTGTGGGTAGCACCAGGTCTTCTAAGTCAGCTTTAGCCACTTGTGGGTTCTTCCTTCATTCCCTGTTATATGGAGCTGGAAAAAAAAACATGCAACCACACAGTTTTAGTTATTATCGCTTTGTAGTACAGTTTGAAGTTATAGAAAGTAATGCTTACCATCTTTTTTTTTCCTGAGGATTGCTTTAGCTCTTGGAGTGTGGGAGGGTGTTTTTGCTCCAAATGAATTGCAGAAGTATTTGATCTATTTCTTTCAAAAAATGTCGCAAGTATTCTTACAGTGTCTACAAAATGAACTCAGACATCTTTCTAATACCATGCACAAAAATTAAATCAAAATGGATTAAAAACCTAATATGACTCCAGATGTCCATTTCTGGAATATAATCTCAAATGTCCAAAAACAAAATGCAGAAAATACTTCTGCATTCCTATGTTCATTGCAACACAAGTCACTATAGCCAAAATCTAGAAACAACCTAAGAACAAATAACTGAACAAAAGATCTAAAGTTCTTATACATATTGGAATACTACTCAGCCATAAGAAAAATAAAGTTATGCATTTTGTTGATACACGAATGAATATGGGAAGTATTTTGCTGGGGAAATGATTTAGAGGAAGAGGGAAAGACACAGAATAATCTCACTCATTTGTGAAATTTAAATAAATATAGTAGAGAAATAACTAATGCCTGAAAGCAATAGAAAGGAAGTATTGGTTCTTAGTAGGATGTTTGCCACTGCAAGTTTGTGGGTTTGAGTATGGACAGGTCAGAGTATGGACCACTATGAAAATGCTAGAGAGAAGTGGTAACTTTGGAAGAGGATTGGAGGCAAAGTGATATGTCTGATATCATATCAGCAACAGTATTCAAACCAGAGCACCTACAAGGTAAACCAAGAAAAAGAAAAAAGTGCCTTTCATTGAGGCAGGCTGGGAGGTGAGGCAAAAAATTGGGAAAATTGATGAGCTTTTACAGTTACTCATTATTGTTTCAATTTAAAAAATATTTTTCAAAAAGAAAGTGTTCCATTATGTTGAAGATGGGAATTGAGGTTTAAAAGGAAGTAAACATTATTTCACTAAATGAAAATAATTCAAATAATCAGAATCAACTGCCATGCTTTTGCATATAAATTTTAAAGGAACAGATAGGATTCTTTTAATCTTATTTATTTCCTCATTAGACTTGAAGGAATCAATTTGGATAATGAAAACAGGAAAGAGAAAGGAAATGCCAGTTTAAAATAATTGAAGAAAAATGTAGCAGACAGTAAGTGATAAAATATGGCTGCTGATTTCATAAATAAGCTCATGATCTAAAATATGTATAATGGATAATTATAATAAAAGTTACACAGAATTTAGGAGTGATTAAAATTTCAGACACCTTTTATACATGTAAGGATAAAGTTATGTGTTAAAATGTGAAGTAAATGGAAAAATATCTGAAGTGATCATAATTCATATAAGCACAGATACACATGCTCTCTCTTTGCTCATCATTCAAAGCTTATTCTATTCATGTGCCTATAAGCCAGAAGTCTCTGGAAATTTATTGACTAGATAAACTAAGCTAAGAATCTTAAGAATCAATGGCAGTAAGCAATATGAGTGAAGGTGACTTACAAACTTGAATATAAGATGATTACTTGAAATTCTGCACTTAAAATAGTTAAACCCTGCCTTCTATACTACAGGCAGAAAGTGCTTGTAAAATAACCACCTGTATATATATTTAGTTCAAAAGAAAAACTATATATTTACATTTTGAGTTCATATGTGATCATCTGAACATTCCACAGTGGATTTTTTTCAGGTTATACATTGTACCTATGCATCCAAACTTCCATTTGCCTTTCTTGCATCACACTATCATAACAGGTAATTAAGCATTAACAGATCTCGGTGAAAGCCCTCAACCTGAAAAAAGAAAAATAGTAGAGAGAAGTTAATGAATCAGAAAACATAAATCTGCAAAATATGAGAAAGTGTTGCAATCAGACAATATTGACAAAATATATTCTGAAATATGCTAAAAACAAACAAAAATGTTGGAGTGATCTCAGTATCATGTCAGTGTAAAAATATTTCTGCCATCTTTCCCCTTAAATATACAACTAATATATTAACTAAAGATCAGTAAAGATTCCTATGCTCATCACCCAAGACACAAAGAGAGAGATATCCATGAGACTGTGAGATGGCAGGTGGTGTGGGTGGAGATGTTCTGTTGCAGGCCAGAGTCTGAAGACTACCAGACCAACTATAGACCCTACGGAATAGGAGTGGAGAAATTATAAATGGTCATATACTTAGTCCAAGAGAATCCCAAGGTGGTGTAGATGAGGTTCATGAAACAGGCAGAGACCCAATAACAAGGGCAACATAGCTTGTTCACTGATCTGTCTATAAATAATCCTTACTGCATCTATTTTCAGAAATCAGTGATGTCAAAGTATACCAAAGATGGGCAGACTGCTGAGTTTCAGATCCCAGAATCAATTATAAAGGAGAGTTATCTACAGCAAATATCCTCAACTGGAGGACTCAAAGGGAAAGGTTCCCATAACCCTTCCATAGCAACAGATAATGGCAACAGATAATGTTCTCCCCACCATCCCAGCAGTTGCTGAGATTTGAACAGTTGGTAGTAACAAAAAATAAAGACATATCACCACCTACCAGAAAAATGAAAGAATAAGAGTTAATTATTAAATAACTGACCTAGGTTGTAAAGGGGCAAATATGACCCCCCAAATAGTATATGGTGATTGACAAACCAAATGACCACACAGAGGAATATACCAACAAGAAAATCAAGGCAAAGAGACATATACCTTGAAGATGAACCTCTGGCACAAATATCAGCTCAACCCGCATCCCAAGACAGCTAATAGGAGAGGGTAGAGTTGCCAATGGACCCCATAATGGATATTATCTCTACAACCCATTTTTTTACACCAGAAAGAACTGATTGAGAAATAGGAGCCACCAAAACACCATAAACACAGGTAGCCCCTGCAAATCTTACCCATAGGGAGCTAGATGATAACTGACTTGAGAAGAAAGAGCCACCAGCATGACACGGTCAAGAGTGGGAAAGCTTCCAAAAATTCATATTTCACGACTCACATAAATCCTCTACTTCAATATTTTGAAGCAATTTGATCTCTGAAACATCTCGATGCTTCACATTCACTCTTGAATGTATAATTTGAGACTTCTTACAGTGAACTCATAAATATTCCTAAAACAAACCAGTGACTTTCAAACTTGTCTTGCAGTGTAATAAATTATTTTGCAGAGGAATAGATCTAGACCTCCTTGATTCTTCAATAAATACTCAATTTGTTCATTTGTATGTAGACAAAGAATTACAAAAACTTCATATACTCTACATCTGACCTAATTGAAATAAATTTTAGATAACTTTCTATAATTGCATTAAAGAGTGTGAGATCCTTCATCTCCAGCCAGGGCAGAAAAGCAGAAAGCTAAATGACTGCTGCAATTTCACAGGTAACAAGACCATTTCCTCCCCTTCACATCTATCTACCATACACTAGTTCTGTTCAACTCGTCAAACATTTGGTCCAGAATCCAGGATCATTCAGCCTTGGCTGCATCAAACAGTAAACATCTCCCAGGTCAACAATTACCTAATAGCAGAGAATAGTTAAATGAGACAACCTGGTAGAAGCTGAATTTGTTAGAGATGGAAGGCATTTGGGCAGTTATTTCTTGAAAACTCATTTTTACTTATTATTATTATTATTATTATTGTTTTGTTTTTTTTTGGTTTTTTTTGGGGGGGGTCACACCCGGCAGTGCTCAGGGGTTACTCCTGGCTCCATGCTCAGAAATTGCTCCTGGCAGGCATGGGGGACCATATGGGGCACCGGGATTCGAACCGATGACCTTTTTGTATGAAAGGCAAATGCCTTACCTCCATGATATCTCCCGGGCCCCAACTTATTATTTTTAATACATTCTTTATGTATGATCTTATTTTTCACAGTCACAAGGTTGTTCATGATTAAGTTTCAGTCATACAATGTACAATACCTTTCACCAATGCACATGTTCCACAAAGTCCCAGTTTCTCTCCAGCCTTCCCCCATCCTCTCCCCTGCCTGTCTCTGCAGTAGACATTTTACTTCTTTCTCAACATATATATTTATGTACATATATATTATTTTCTCATTCTTCCACTTTTAGATACTGTGATTTGCAATTATCTCCTTTCAACACCCAGTTCTTGTCCAGAGTGATCATTTCCAACTATCACTGTCATAGTGTTCCCTTCTCTGATGCAGTGTATTTTATACTCCCATCCACCAGTAATCAGTTGAACCTAACCTGGTAGAACTGGTGGGACTATACCAAGGTCGTGCTCAAGCATCATCAGATGTAAGTCATGGGCAGCTGCACAGTACTTTTCTGTTGGGTTCCAGCTGATCCAATAAACTTCAGAATGCAAACTCCCTGCAGCAAACAAGAACTATATATTTCCACCCAGACTGGCACAAAACTAGACTTTCACAACTACCATTCTCAAAGTGCCAGGCATAATGAAAAACAGACTAATTCATCTGCATTAATGGATCCTTTGAAAAGCCTTAGGGAATCAGAACAATAATACAGTGGGTAGGGTGCTTGCCATGCATGTGGCTGACCCAGATTCAATCCCAAGCACCCCATATGGTTCAATAAGCCTACTAGGAATGATCCATGACTGTACAACTTGGAGTAATCCCTGAGCATAACCATGTGTTGGTTCTTTGTAACCCCTTCCCCAAAAAAGCCTTGGGATGAAACCAAGCAGACAAGATCTCTTTACTTTCCATAGTAAGGGAAATAAAATGACAGTGACTAGAGAATTAAAAATAGAAAAAAAGGGTTCAATGAAAGGAAAGACACTTTTTTGTCAAAACCACTTTAATAAGAAGCCACTTAGTTAAATAGCATTGTGAACTAAAAAGCACAAAATAAAAGGAAATAAGTAACAGAATGACAGGAGCAGACGAATGAATCTGAGTACTCAAATGTAAGATGTAAGAAACTATCCAAAAACAGGACATCAGCCTGGAAATTTCTCCGTATCCACGCCTGCCCAGTAGGGTTGACTGCTAAGAACTGTAAGTCTTGTCTTTTCTTTGTGTTTCTTTGTCCTCTGCTGACCTCCGGATCTCCCGGGAGTGGACCAACTGGCCCGAAAAAGACTCGCTCTCCCAGAGGTCTAGCCTAGGGCAAAACACCCAGGAATACCTCATTAGACTGAAAACCTGCTATCTCAAGTACTCTGCAAAGCAAGGTCCCCTGATTGTGACGTCAGCCTGGGAATTTCTCCGTATCCACGCCTGCCCAGTAGGGTTGACTGCTAAGAACTGTAAGTCTTGTCTTTTCTTTGTGTTTCTTTGTCCTCTGCTGACCTCCAGACCTCCTGGGAGTGGGCTAATAATAGGCTGCAGCATTCTTTCTAAGGATAGCACATCAATGCAACAAAAAGGAAAAAAACACACTAAGGACTGTGCTGGATCACAGAAACCCAGCATTTCTCTCTAGATTGTCTGCTCTGCTGTAAGCCTAGGCCCAAGATTTGATCCTCTCAGAGGCCTCATCCACGGAAGACTCCACTCACTTGTAGGCTAATCGACACACCCAGAAAGGCTAGAACCAGAGGCGTCTGGCTGTGCACATCATCTACCCAATGAATACCACTGCAACATGTAGAAAAACACACAATTCTAGTGTGACAATGGGGAAACAACGCAGGCCAGCGTCAGACATAGAGAACGAAGAAGACTATTCTGATGACCAGATAATGACCGACGAACTAATCAATCTCTCAGGTAAGGACTTTAGAAAAACAATATGGAAGATGCTCAAAGAACTCAAAGAAACCATGGACCGAGTTGAGAAGAAACTATCCAAAAACAAAAAAGTGGAAACTAGCTTTAAAATGAAGAAAAAAACAGATTTAGGGAAATACTGACTTGAAACAGCATCCAGATTATGAGGACCTCAGAAAAAAGGAATGAGATTTGAAATACAAGTATGTTGATAACAATTGTAACTGGAAACATCACAATCTTGAAGTTAGACTCAGATGATTAGATTTAGGATGCACAAAAAATTTTGTTTAAATCAAAGAACTCTAAATAAAATACACCCTAACAGAAAGACACCTAGACAAAGCATAATTAAAATGACAATTCACATTCTCCTTATTGGGGATTTGCCCGCATCACAACCTGAGGCTTGTAATCCTTTTATTTACTTTTATGATGCATTCTCCATTTTGGAGGCCACCCACATCTCAAACTGAGATGTTTTTTGAAAAGTTTATTCACTCTTTTGAACATCTTTCTTATCTCTCTCTGTCCCTGTCTCCTTCCTCTTTCCTTTATTTCTCCACCTTCATATTTCTAAAGAAAATTAAAATGACAAGACAAAAAGAAACAATCCTAAGAACAGCAAAGGTAAAGTCAAAATTATACATAAAGAGCTTTTAACAATCAGATTACGTATTTCAAATTTTTATTTTATTGAAACTATTGTGATCTACAAAGTCCTTCATAGGTGGATTTAGACATACAATGAATCAGGGTCAATCCTACCACCAGTGTTGACCTCCCTCTATCTATGTTCCCAGAGTACATTCTATACCACCACCCTTTGGCCCTACTCTGCCAGTATAACAGGTTCATTTAAGTTTAGATTGTTAAAATTTAGTTTTCTTGATTCTATTATTATTGGTGTTGGCCTGAATATTTAGTTTTGTCCTCCTTTTTCCACCAATGCACATGAGACCACTTGAACCCTGGCACCCATCCTTTATTTTGTCTTTTCTTCTTAATTTCATAGAATAATTCACAAATATGAGGTAAAACCAAGTGGTACTCTCTCAAGGTTCTATGAAAAAGGTGGTAGCCCCTAAAGATGAAAAATAAAAAAGAAGATCAAACCAAAAAAGGCATTATTTTTCTTTTTGAATAAGCACAGCAAAATGGGAATGTTGCACTGGTGGGGGGTGTTCTTTCTATGACTAAAACCCAACTACAATCATGTTTGTAATCATGGTGCTTAAATAAAGATATTATTAAAAAAACAGAAAAAGAAAAGAAAACCATCTATGTAAACTCTTAGAGCATTTCATAAAATGTAAATTGGGCACTTCACTCCAATGCTGTTTTTTTGTGAAAAGAAAAATGTTTTAGTCAAGCCTGTAATCAGCAATAATAAATTAATTAATTAATTAAAGTACTTAGCAAAAATTGGGGGAAAATATAAAGGAAAAACCTCTGGAGACCCTACCCATGAAGCATCCTGCCATAAAACCAACGACAGACTCCAAGCATACTAAGTTGTCTAACCCCCAAGTCTTTCTTTGTGGTCCCAGTAAATTCTTCTTAATCACAGTCCACAGATCACCTACTAAAAATAAAACTCTATACACTAAATACAGACTACAAGGGAATGTATGATATATCTTACATAGCGAATTAAATAATTATTCCAAAAAATAGAATTCTGTATCCCAATAGGTTCTCACTCAAATTGAATTATGAATCACAAATTTCACTAACAAGAAATTCTTTTCTGCAAGATATTCTAAATTATTTTATATAAAAGTACAAGAAATCAAATACTAATACAGAAAACCCATAATATATATAAAATGACATTAAATTATTTTATTTCAATAAATATGTTACATTTCATCAGCCTTAGCTTATTGACTTAAAGGGCACAGTGAGGTTTGATAGATCTGAAAAATGAAACTGACCTTCTGGTACTTACAAGAGATTGATTTAAACTCTTATGACAAACACAGATTTGAAGTAAAAGTATAGAAAACAATCATACAGAAAATTAGTGGACTTCAAAAGCTAGGGGTGGCCATATTTATATCAGACAAATACACATCAATCTTGAAATGGTAATATAAGGTAATGATAATTAAGAAATTATCAGAAGATCTATACACCAAAAAGGCTTAGCAGTCATTAACATATTTGTACCCAACTAAAGATAATCAAAATCAAAATCTGTAAAGTAACTAACAGATCTGAAGAAAATATTCACCGGGATATAATAGTGGATTTTAATACCATACTGACTATTGAATAAATCTACCAGAGAATCAATACAATCAGGATCCTTGAAAGAATAAATAGAAGATACATGTTTATCAGACATTTATATGGTAACCTATTCTCAGAAAGACAAATACACAATCTTCTCCAATGCTCATTGATCATTTTTTAGGATAGACCACAAAACAGGTCTCCATAAAGTTGAGAAAATTGAAGTTAAATCAAGTATCCTCTAAGATTAAAAAATGCTTTAAAGATGGGAATAGACCACAAACACAAAGCTAGGGGAAACTCACACACATGAGTGTTAAACCGTTCATGCTAATTGTTAACTAATAAACATTAATGTCAAACAACTAAACTATGCAACCACGTTAAAGTCAAAAAGGTAAATAAAAAATAAAAATAATTGCTAGTTACAAGTCAAAATGAGACACATGCTACCACAATTCATAAGGTACAGTAAAAGCTGTATTAAGAGGGCTATCCATAGCTCTATAGATATTCATTTGGAAACAAGAATAAAGACAAATAAATGATCTAGTTTAACATCTAAAGTTAAAATTAGGAAAAAGAACAATAATAGGAGCCTAAAATAAGTAGAATAAAATAATAAACAATAATTATTTATGGAAAATAATTTAGATGGTAATAAAATTCACATAAAAGTGATCAGTTAAACCAAGAGCTGTATTTATTGGGGGGGGGCACACCCAGTGACACTCAGGGGCTACTCCTAGCTATGAGCTCAGAAATCGCTCCTCCTGGCTTGGAGGACCATATGGGACACCGGGGGATTGAACTGCTGTACTGTCTAGGCTAGCGCTTGCAAGGCAGACGCCTTACCTCTAGTGCCACCGCTCTGGCCCCAAGAGCTGAACTTATTAACTGAATAATTCCCAAAATTCTTAGATAGACTCATGAAGACAAAAGAAAATAGAAAAAATCTAAATCAGATCAGAAATAAAGTGATATTTCAATAAATAACTTAGAAATACAAAAGATCATGCATATTGCTGTGAGCTTTGCACCCTTATATTAGAGAATCTAGAAGAAATTACATCAATTTCTAGAGATTTAAACTTGAATAGACCTACCATTATTAAGCAAATTCAGGTAGTAATTAAACATAAACTCAATCCAAACAACAGCACAGAGCCTAATGAATTCACTAGTGAATTCTTCCAACCTTCTAAGAAGACCTTCACAAACTCTTAAAACTCTCTGAGAAAGTGAAAGCAAAAGTAATCCTAAAACTGTTTATGAGACTAATATTATCTTATTACAAAAAGCTGACAGAACCATCATTAACAAAGAAGATTTCAAACTAATGACTGATTAACATGGATGCAATGAACCTCAATGAAATCCTAGTGAATGGAATTTAACAATACATTAAATGTATCATGCACTATAATCAAATGGCTTTTATCCCAGGGATACAAAAATGATTACATATACATGAAGCAATAAATGAGATATGCCACATTAATAAAAGAAAAATAAAAGATTGAACTGGAAAAAAAAGCCAAAGTATCACTATTTGCACATAACCTGATACTATATGTTTAGGACATTAAGGATTTTACTAAAACGCTTTCAGAAATAATTAACCAATATATGAAAATAGCAAGCTACAAAATTAATGCCAAAAGTTCTGTTCCATTCCTATATGCATATAGTGATCTAGAAGAGACCAGAGAGACTACCCTATTCAAAATCATGTCCAGAAATCTAGAAATCAACTTAAAAAAAGATTAAGGACCTTCTCAAGTCACTTAAAAAAAAAGAAAAGTGAATTCCAGGTAATGGTAGAATACTTGAGGTTCACTCTTTGGAAGAAATAATAGTGTCAAAATGAACATTCTACCTAAATTATTATATGAATTAAAAATTATTATATGAATTCAATAAATCCCCATCAAAATCCCTATGACATTCTTCAAGGATTTAGAATTGTCACTGAAAAAAATTGTATGTGATCATGAAACACACCCAAGTCGTCAAATCTAGTTTGTGATATAAGAAAATGGAGGTATTACATGCCAGGACTTTCTGGGCTTTCTACTGGTATGTCGGGGACTCTGGGCAGGAAAGCTAGCCATAGGACCCCTGGGCTGGCCACTTAGTCCAGGGGACTGAGGCCCCCCACACATCAGGCGGGTCTTCAGGACCACGCCTGGTTAATCAGGCCCTGGGCGGTGGTGAGGGAGAAAATCCTCCCATCTGTATCCACAAACTACTGAGACAGGGACTGGCTGCACCCAGAAGACTCCACATGCCAGGACTTTCGGGGCTTTCTACTAGTATGTCGGGGGCTCTGGGCAGGACAGCTAGCCATAGGACCCCTGGGCTGACCACTTAGTCCAGGGGACTGAGGCCCCCCCACACCAGGCGGGTTTTCAGGGCCACGCCTGGTTAATCGGGCCCTGGGGGGCGAGGAGGGAGAAATTCCTCCCATCTGATGCCGAAGGCCTCCAGATGGGTCCAATTTTATTGTGTTGTGAGCTGCTCATTTTTTCTAAGGCTGTCTCTGGCAATATCTTTTTAGTCTACATGTCCAAAATTGCACGGGGGCAATAGCACAGTATATGTTAATAATATATCCCATCCTTAAGTTATGTTTTGTGTATGTAGAATGTCCATCTGGTATTCTGCCCTCTCGCACACTCCTGTAAAGCTCATTTTCACTTTTCAACCCTATCACCCCCAACCTTCAGTACCCCCCATTTACCCTTTTTAATATCTGTTCCGCACATTCCTAATCACACACCCCAACTATTTCAAAAGGCAAAATGTACACGTATGGCTTTGAATATTTTATATCTATTTTCTTTGACAGCTAACGCTTACTATTCTTGTAAACAGTGAAGGTTTTCCCCACTTTTTATCTTTTCTTCTCTTTGTGAACTTTTCAATAAGAAATATTCAGTGAAAGAGTCCCTCAGTTTAATTCTTATGTTTAAACATGTCATGGGGAATTTTATACATATTCTTGCATCCCCCATATGGGCCTATAAAGCCATATGGCATTGTTTCTTGTTTGCATAGGTACATTAAAATGGGAAATACCTACATTCAAATAAATTCTTATCTAATAGAGATTGGAACTCCCAAATCTTGTAGTGCAATGAGACCTTACACCCTGATCATTGGCATAACAACCTGGCACACGCCTCTCCATTCTCCATCACCCATGAACCATGAAAGCTACCTATGAAACACCCAAGGTTTTTTTCAACAACAGCTGGAAGCAATCGTCTATCAGGGAAAACTGGACCGCTGCTCTGACATC
>PVKC010040019.1:0-12419 GCA_004027635.1 Crocidura indochinensis | reverse complement strand
AAGAAAGAAAGAAAGAAAGAAAGAAAGAAAGAAAGGAAGGAAGGAAGGAAGAAAGGAAGAAAGGAAGGAAAGAAGAAAGAAAGAAAGAAAGAAAGAAAGAAAGAAAGAAAGAAAGAAAGAAGAAAGGAAGAAAGATGAAAGAGAGGAAAGAAAGAAAGATTGAGAAAGAAAGAGAAAGAAGAAAGAAAGAAAGAAAGATGAGAGGAAAGAAAGAAAGATTGTGAAAGAAAGAGAAAGAAGAAAGAAAAGAAGGAAGGAAGGAAGAAAGAAAGAAAGATGAGAGGAAAGAAAGATTGAGAAAGAAAGAAAGAAAGAAAGAAGAAAGAAAGAAGGAAAAAGAAAAGAATGAAGGAAGAAAGATGAAAGAGGAAAGAAAGAAAGGTTGAGAAATAAAGAAAGAAAGAAGAAAGGAAGAAAGAAAGGTGAAAGAGAGGAAAGAAAGATTGAGAAAGAAAGAAAGAAGAAATAAAGAAGGAAGGAAGAAAGATAGGAGGAAGGAAGGACGACGGAATAATAAAGGAGGGAGGATGAAAATTGGGAAGAAAGAAAGGAATAGAAGTGAGGGAGAAAGAAAGGAAAAAAGGAAGGAAGAAAATGAAAGAAAGAAAGAAAAAGAAAGAAAGAAAGAAAGAAAGAAGAGAAAGAAAGAAAGAAAGAAAGAAGAAAGAAAGAAGAGAAAGAAAGAAAGAAAGAAAGAAGAAAGAAAGAAGAGAAAGAAAGAAAGAAGAAAGAAAGAAGGAAAGAAAGAAGATAGGAAGGAAGGAAGATAGGAAGGAAGGAAGGAAGGAAGGAATAATAAAGGAGGGAGGAAGAAAATTGGGAAGAAAGGAAGGAAGGATGGAAAGAAGGAAGGAGAGGGTGGGAGGAAGGGAGAGAAGGAAAGAACGTAGGAAAGGAGGGGAAAAGTAAAGAAGGAAAGAAGGAAGGAAGGAAGGAAGGAAGGAAGGGAAGGAGGGAGGGAGGGAGGGAGAGAGGGAGGGAGGAAGGAAGGAAGGAAGGAAGGAAGGAAGGAAGGAAGGAAGGAAGGAAGGGAAAAGGAAAGAAACAGCCCTGATGGCTGAATTGATAAAAGAAATACAACTCTTTTCATTATTGTATAATTTTGTAAAATTAAGACTGTCATTAGCATAATTCATGCATTTTATTTATGCTAATGTATTGCTCACAATGTTTTCTAACTTCTCATTTGGATTGTAATAAAGAAATTCAATATGATTGACTCAGACTTTTTTCCTTGTAACATATAGTTGTTTTTCTCTGCTTGTATGTTTTGCCGTGTTTCCAGAGAGTTGTTAACAAACCATCAATTATTTATGTAAATTGAAAATAAATACCCCAAAGCTCCTAATCCAAGTTGTTGTTACACTTCAAAGGTGCATATAAAAATATATAAATTTCAACACTACATTAACTGTAGAACCAGACACACATAATTTTTAAATCATTTAATTTTAAATCATTTAAATTTTTAAATGATTTTATATAAATTTATATAGCAACTAGGTCAGTTTTCTTCACAGAGTGATTCAACTCTTACATGATGGAAACAGGGTGAGAAAATACACTTGAGGCAAAATTCTGTAGCACCTTTCAATCTCTATTTAGAATCCAGTATGGTATTTTGAAAAAAATATGATAAACACAATATGAGATATTTGATATGCACATGATGATTCATGTTTGCCTCCAAGTCAATGGTAATTCTGCAGCACAAATATCCTTAAAGATGGAGCAAACTTTCTAGAATTCCCACTTTAAATACACTCATTTTAAAATTGTTTTCTTAATAGATTGTTTGTTTTTCCATTAGAAACCAACCATGCAATGTGCAGCTATAGGTAGATCTGATAGGGCTTGAACAAGAAACACAGTATTGGAGGAAAAGAAGGAGCTTGGGGCTTACTGGGAATAGACCTTAGTAGTCTGGAGAGAAGGAACTATAGTGTCAAGGATCAGACTTAAGATTTCATGTATGCTAGACATATGCCTTACCACTTGATAAGGCCTATAAAGTGGCCCTGCCAGGAGTGATCCCTGAATACAGAGTCAGGAATCATTCTTTAGAACCTCCAGGTGTGCTCAACAACTTCTCCATGTTACCTCCACCCAAACTCCCGCCTACTAAACTCTCTGCATCTCTTTAGTTTCTATTATCTTCCAGGAAAGCTTCAATGATAGAGAAAGGTGATTTTAATAAAAGGTTTTCTTGCCATCGAGTTTTAAATAAAAACGTTCAAAACAAAATCAGTATTTCAAAGACCTAGTATAAAAAGGGAGATTTTGAAAGACTGTTATTTTATGACTTCTCATGATTTACTAAACATACAAGTCTAAAACCATGGTTATTTTGGTGAAATTTTGGTTCCAATTCTGCTCTTGATTCTAATCATGAAAATGTACCCACAATGAACCCTAAGAGTTATGGTTTAATAAGCAGTGCTTCTCCTGTTTTTATCACTGGAGGCCCCAGCATTCTTCCTAAGAGCATTCTCCCTCTCAAGAGGAGAGTTCTTGCAGCCAATGATATCCTGTGTCCTTAAACAATAGAGAGAGAGAAATAAAACAAGCCTTGCCTTCTACACCTATTTCTTTACTGAAGCTCTAAGAATGCCCATTAAAACTGCTACCTCTTGACTATTAGGCAAGCCTTGGGGAGATCTGCTTAGCTGATTTACAGAGGAAGGCTCAGAGATCAGATTCCTAAAGCAATAATGAGCTTATGTCCCCAAACAGTTGATTCAAAACTGGCTCTGGAACTAAAGGAGTAATCCAGACGTCTTTTACACTATCTGATATATGTTGTACTTCAGGAATAATTATCAGTAATTCAAGCAGGTTCTCTGCCCACACTTTTGTTGTTGTTGTTGTTGTTGTTTGTTTTGGGGCCACACCCGGTGATTTTCAGGTTACTGGTCATGCACTCAGAAATCACTCCTGGCTTGGGAGACCATATGGGATGCCTCAGGATCTAAATGTGGTCTGTCCTAGGTTAGCACATGCAAAGCAAACACCCTACTGCTTGTGCCACCACTCTGGCCCCACTGCCTACACACACCTTTTATCACCACACTATGGACAGTGGGTTGGTTCAAGTTGGATAACCAATATATCTATAAGGAATTACATGCATGTACTTAATATGTTTATTACTCATTTAACTCAACTAAAATAGAATACATAATGTATAAATAATTAGAAATTAAACATCAATCATTATTGTAAATTATATCATCGTGGATTCTTGAAAAGCACATTTGTTCACTGTTGCTAAAATCTTGCCTCTTACATGCTGACAATTAAGGTAAAGAAAATTAAGTCTACAGAAAAAATATAGAGATAATACAGCTAATATTGAGAAGGCTCTGCCTTGCATACACCCTAGTGGGTTTGAATCCAGACTTTACATATGGACTCCCAAGTCCACCAGAAGTAAGCATTGCTGTTGTGACACCAAAACAAAAGTGTCCAGATATAGCAGCTAACTTGCTTGACTTGCACACAGCCAATCCAGGTTTGATTGTCAGCATCCCATATGGTCCCCTGAGCACTACTGGCGTGATTCCTGAGTGAAGAGCAGGAGTAAACAGCAATTCATCAGGGCATTGTTGGATGTGGCCCCAAAACAAAACAAGACAAAAATAGATAAGAGGTAAAATGCAAGATCATAAATCATATATATGAATAAAATGAATGAAAAAAGAAAGATAGGGCCTAGATACTATTCTACTTCTCAGTTCTTATATTATAATAGGATTTAAATTTTGTCTTTATAAACCTAGAAAATCCACAATAAAGAATATTTAGTTATAGTATTTGGGATTACTTACATAGTAATAATTCCACCAAAGATAACTTTTCACTGATTATCATAAAATTTGTGAATACAGGCCTAGATATAAATGCACAGAAAGGAATTCTAGCATATATTTTAACCCTCACAGCTAAAATACTGCGAGATATATCAAGCAGAGTAGAAGTAATGAAATTTAATAATCAAAGTACAGAACCAGATATTAGATTTTAAAAAGTATTTTATCTTTCTTATGAGCATTTAATCATGACTTAAATTTCCTAGATAATTTCACCATTAACTCCCTTGAACTCCTGAGACCTCTTTCATGCTAGCATACCCAGGAAATGGGTTGTTATAGAAACTTGCTGGTGAGTCTGTCTAACCAGCAAATGGAAGCTAATAGGCCTAAGTGACAACAAATGTCCTATGGATTTTACAAAACTATATGGAACAAGACTTAGTTAATTAATTAATTAATAATATCTCTATAAATATCACTATTTTGAATTTGAACAGCATAAGTTCTGATCAGACACTATAAAAAACAATATTCACTTGGGTCCTGGGATAGTCATTTTATGTTTCTTACAGCTATTACTTTCTATATAATCAAATGAAATGCTTAATAATGTGCTTAGCTCCACAAAAGTTTGTTTTTCCTTAGCCAATTGAGTCACCAATTTTTAATAATAATTTTGTAATCATATTTATGCCTAATACTTTACCCTCTGATAGTGATCTTCTAATTCCAGTGATATTTTTAAATCTCAAGTGATGTCTCAAAATTTCTGATCACTTCCAGCTATACATTCCATCCTAATATATCTATAAAAATAGTCTATACATCAAATATCTATTCTGTAATTTTACCACATACACTCATATACTGTATATTACCATAGTATAAAATCTTGGTTTCAGGGACTTTTATAAGATAACCTATATAAATTGATGTATTAGAGGAGTGATGTCAGAAATCTTAAAATTATAATTTATACAATGAAATTATTTAATTTATACAATGAAATTAAATTGTCACAGCTTACTATGACCACTATTATGGGACCACTATGTACCAAAAATACCTTTTCTTTCATCATATGATGCATATTATATGAATCATAGAGCTAAATTTGAAAGTTAAACTACAAGGAAGTATCTAGTCTTTGTAATCAAAAATGAGAATTTCTAAGACTACAAGTGAACACAAGGAAAAGACAATTCAATTTTTCTTTGACTAAACATCATTCAAATATAATAGGTTGATGGCAGCACTGCAATTTGTGTAATTAAGTCCAGATCAATGGTGAGTCATAGGTGTTTTGAGCCAGCATCAAGCACATTTAGACATTTGCTTTTCAAAAGACACTTAAAATTGAACAAATAGAGAAAATATAGGAACAAAATTTTAAAAAAGTTACTTTGTAAGAAACACTTATAACTTAGAGAAGCATAAATACAAGTAATGTTACAGAAAATTTATGAATTTATTTATGTAAGATCGATAGTAGCACATTTTAATAGTGTCTTCTTTAAATAAATTCTAGAAAAAATATACAAATTAATAGTTGAGAGGCTAGAGAGATAGCATGGAGGTAAGGCATTTGCCTTTCATGCAGATGGTGTTTCGAATCCTGGCATCCCATATGGTCCCCTGAGCCTGCCAGGAGCAATTTCTGAGCATGGAGCCAGGAGTAACCCTTGAGCCCTGCCAGGTGTGACCCAAAAACCAAAACCAAACAAAACAAAATAAAATAATAGTTGAATTATTCTTGTATTATTGTATTTTAAAGCATTAATATTTCATAAAATTTTCTAAAATAATTTCCTTAAATAATTATGATTAATAATGATCGTTATTATTATTTAAATAAAGATGACATACTGTGCCTCAAAGTACTTTTTACAGGGTTCCACAAGCTTATCTTACTATGTTATTAGATAACAACCAGAAAATATTGACCATAAGAACTACTCTGAGTTTGTACTTAATATGTGACTATTGAAACTATTAAAACTTACCTTCACATACTACACTCTAAGTAGAGAATGTTTAAGAAATGCATACATATGAGCATTATGAAATTTACATATATGAGCATTATTAAATATTTTGGGGCAGATGTACTTAAAATATTCCAAATCTATACCTTAATGAGATACTGGAAAATGACTATCATTCCTAACCATTTCATAAAAAAATTGAACATTTAAATACAAAGCTGCTATATTTTTTATTGTTACCGGTATTTTGCAAAATAAAGTAATAAAAAAGAAAGGTAAAAATGAGCCATTTTTTTAAACTTTAAAGCTTTTATCTGTGACATGCAAACTAGCATATGCAGAGACTTTGTAGGTAATATATATATATATATATAATTTTAATTTGGGTTTTTATGTGGGGTGCTGTGGAAATCAATAAAATGGTTAGGGTTCACCCTAGTACCAGGAATTGAATAATGTTTGGCTGTGTGCTTGATATTATCTTAAAAAAGTATTAATATCTAAGATGTTTAATGCACTCACAAAACTAAAAAATTAAATAAAAATTCAACAGCTTCCCCCCAAGAGACATGCTGATAGGTACTAAGCATATGTAAAAGCATCCATCATCACATATTATTAAGTAAATGCAAAACCAAATAGATGTCTTCTCACACCATAGAATGACATATAACTGGAAAAAGGCAGTGTTGGCAGGCTTGAGGTAGGGAAAAAAAACAAAACCTCATTCATTGTTGGGAAATTCATTTGGTTTGATTTTCATAGAAAATAATATGGAAGATTTTTGAATAAATATGAATAGAAAATTTGTATAGGATTTAACTATAACATTTCTTTAATTATACCCCGCAAATAACAAGAATATTAATTTAAAGGACATATGCACACAGTTTACTGTAATGCTTAGTATGATATCTTAGATATGAAACAATTTAAATACCAGCTAGGGATTAATGTATCTAGAAAGTAAGAAATATATACATGATGGAATGTTGTGCAGCTATAGGAAAAGAAAAAAAAAAGTTACACAATTTTCCATGACATGGGTGGGATTAGAAAATAGTATGCTAAGTAAAATCAGTCCAGATAAAAGGAATAGACATTTAAAAAAAATAGACATGAGGAAAAAATTGACAGTGATCTGTCTTATATATAAAAACACATACTTAGGGGAAAAGATTGCCATAGGCAATATGAGTAGAGAGTTGGTTCACAGAACTTATCTAGAGGGCTCAAAATGAAGAAATATTTGGGATCTTAGTGGAAGTGAGTATCTTTGGTGAGTGCCATGTTGAAATGGTTCATATACTGGTACATATGTGAGTAAAAATGAAAAGCTAAACAATCCCTATAACCCAGTTCTAACATGAACTCAGAAACCAAGAGAAACTAATTTTACTAGAATTTCCAACTAAATAAATCCTAAAAGGGAAAACTACATCTACATAAGGAAATACAAAATAAGAATGATAAGAAAAACCATCTAAAGAAATATATAAAGGAAATATATATATCCCCTTTAAAATCTTTTGGAATAGTATGTGTGAGGGATAAAATCAGGAGGATATCTTCAGCCTGCACGTGGTCTTATGGAGTCTGAAAAATGGTTCATAGCAGTCACAAATCAGGAAATATCCTGGAGCTTGGAAATGTCAAAAGCCAATTCCTGTAGCAAGCAACAGTCCACAGAGAAGGTAGGTGGGAGAAAAGGGGCCCCTGAGAGCAAATCAGCAGCAGTAGAGATTGCAGCATCTTCCCGGGCTGAGGCAAGGGATGTTGGGAAGCTGCTATAGTCACCTTGTAAAGAAGTTTCCTCTGTGGTCCCCTTGGTATATTCTGGGGCCTCACTGGAAATGCCCAATCTATAATTAGGAGATGAATTAGTCCATGTTAACAATAACTAAAAAATATATTGTACAATATAAGCATAGGAAGTTAAATTTTAGCACACATGCACTCAGAGAAACACTGATTTTGATATTCACCCATGGAAGAAAAGACTTGTGGGGAAGGTAAATTGACATATATAAAACACATTTTTATATACTCACACTGAGTAACAGCTATATAAATTAGAAAAACTATCCATTTTAATAGCATTCAAAATAATGTACAATAGTTGAGCATAAAGTAAACAAAGCAAATAAAAGACCGCTAAAGCAAAAAACTGGAACATTTTATTCAAGAATAGTGAAGATAAATATATATATAAATACATCCATGATCCATAGATCATAAAAAATATTAAGATGATCATAAAACTAAAAGTTCTCCATGAGTTAAATGGTTATCCTTCACTAAAGAAATACTACCTGGGAGTGCAGAGAGCATTTTTATATTGTGTTTATGTGTTTTTAGGATATATCCCTAGGAGTGTAGCTGGATCATAAGGAAGTTCAATTTATAGCTTTTTGAGGAATGTGCATATTGTTTTTCAAAAAGGCTGGCCCAGGCTGCATTCTTACCAGCAGTGAATGAAAACTCCTTTCTCCCCACATCATACTAGCACTGGTTGGTCTTGATTTTTGTGATGTGTACTGTAGTATGAGATGTCTCTGAGGTACGAGATGATATCTCATTGTTGTTTTGATTTGCATCTCCCTGATGACTACTGATGTGGAGTATTTTTTATGTACCTTTTGACCATTTGTATTTCTTCTTTGAGGAAATGTTTGTTCATTTCTTCTCTCTATTTTTGGATGGGATCAGTTTTTTTTTCTTGTAAACTTTAATTAATTAGATATTGTAAACTTTAATTAATTAGATATTAACCCCTTATTAGATGGGTTTGGGTAAATAGTATCCTTTGTAACCTCATCACTATTTCCTTTAAAGTGCAAACGCTTCTCAGTATATTGTAGTTCCATTTTTTTTTTATCTTTGCATCTACTTGCTTGGCCCATGGTGTTTCATCCTTGAAGATGTCTTTAGTTTCAATATCATGCAGTGTTCTGCCTATAATCTAGGAATTCCAATTCTAGGAATAAAAAAACATAATACAAAAAATGCCCTCTGCACTAATAGCAGCCCTATTTATAATAGTCAGAATCTGGAAAGAAACTTGGTGCCAGACAAGAGATGCATGGCTAAAGAAACGATGTTACATCTAAACAATAGAATGCTATGCAGGCATTAGGAAAAAATAAAGTAATGAAATTTGCTAATATATGAATGGACATGGAGATATTATGCTGACTGAAATTAGCTAGAGGGAAAGGGACAGAAATAAAATAATCTCACTCTTTTGTAGGTTATAAGATAAACAAGAGATAATATAATAATTATTACCAGTGACAATAGAGATAAAGGTCATTAGGCCTAGCCCAAGGTAGGAAGCTTGCCATAAAAAGCAGAGTAGGGGTCAGTGAGGTGGCGCTAGAGGTAAGGTGTCTGCCTTGCAAGTACTAGCCAAGGAAGGACTGAGGTTTGATCCCTCAGCGTCCCATATGGTTCCCCCAAGCCAAGGGCAATTTCTGAGCGCTTAGCCAGGAGTAATCCCTGAGTAATAAACGGGTGTACCCCCCCCCCCAAAAAAAAAAGCAGAGTACAATTAGAGTAGAGAAGCGTCTACTGGGACAATATTAGGAAATAATCATTCTGGACAAGAACTCAGTCGTGAAAGGGGCAAAAGTGACATGCAAGGTACCCCTGCATTAACAATAGTGCAAACTACAGTGTAAAAAAGGAGAGAGATTGAGAAAGAGGGAAAATAAGAGAGAGGGAAAAGAAATTGCCTGCCCTACAGACAGGCGAGGGTAGAGGGGTGTGTGATGGGAAGAAAATGGGAAACATTGGTGGCAACATTCTTGTAAAGAATTGCATGTCCACAAACATTGTGTACATTGTATGTTTGAAACCCAACAATGAACCGTTTTGTAATCATGATGCTTAAGAAAAGCAATTAAAATAATAATTAAAAATTTGGGCTGATGCCATGGCGTAAGCGGTAGGGCAGTTGCCTTGCATGCTCTAATCTAGAACTGACTGGGTTCAATCCCCTGGCATCTCATATGGTCTCCCAAGCCAGGAATGATTCTGAGCACATAGCTAGGGGTAACCCTGAGCATCATCGTCTGTGGCCCAAAAGCAAAAGAAAAATAAATAAATAAAATAATAAAAATAATAATAATTGAAAATTTATTTGACATTCTGTAGTTTACAGTGCTAGGTATAATGATTTTATGGGCATAATTTATTAAAGCTAGCATTATTTTAGAGACCTTTGCTTTCTCCCCTAGGTGTGGAAAACATTGAATTATTAAATATTAAATAAAATATTTAAAATATTAAATTAATTTAAAATGTTAAATTATTTAATTTTCAATATATTAAAATAAAAGAAATAGTACAAAAGGTTGAGTGCTATCCTTGCACATGGCCAATTTAGCTTTGATTTTTACCACCCCATATGGTTCTGAGTACTACTAGGAATGATCTTTGAGCAAAGGGCCAAGACTAGGCCCTCACCACCACTAAGTATGCTTCCCAAGTTAAATCAAAACTAACAAAAATCAAGAAATAAATAGAATTTCTATCAAAATATCAATCATAGGTCAGGGATAGTGCTAACATGCTAAAAAGCAATGGTGTCAAGTTTTATTCTTGGTACTACATAGTTAATCAACACTATCTGGTGTAAACATGGTGAATCCTAGAACTGCTGGGAACCAATAGCACTTTATTACCAGGCACAAGCACTGAACTGCTAGGTCCATGCACCTACAGACTGATGATATTGCTTAGACTGGACCCTGGTCCCTAATCCCTGTGATCTTCTTAGAACCCAATCCCTTGCCAAGTTCAAATTCAAGTTTTACATAAAGTGATAACATTTTCCTAAATTTTGTGCACTCACAAACGATCCCAAATTACTCTTTTATAAACCTGATAAAGGAAAAAGGAGCTGTATAATAAGTTCTGATTTTCATATATTGCAAAACTAGTGTAATGATGACTTTGTGGTAATGACTTAAAGATACACATAAATCAGAATAGTGAATTTCAAAGTAAACCACTCAATCAACTAATATTTAGTGAGTGGTCTAAGGAAACAATATGGGTAATAACAGTCTCTAAAAACCAGAAACTAGCAGACTGTACACTTATCTCATCCATGTACAAGATCAACTAAATTTAACTAAAGACTTGAATTTTAATACAAAATTTATAAAATGCTAGAAGAAAATATAGGAGGAAAATTTTTTCTTAACAATGTTTTAAGCCAGAGACTCAAAACTTAGTGACCTCCTGAAATTATACTTTCCTTAAAAACCACAGTTTTTTCACTACAACTGGATCTAAAGATTTTATCACTTCACTGGATTGTTTCAGGGTACTCCATGAGGGGCAGACTTATTTCCTTTGGAAAATGATGGATTAAGTAAGCACTTCTCAACTACTTTTTGTTTCATTTCTTTTTTGTTTCATTTGTTTCTTTTTGTGACCCTTTAGTCTTCTACTATGTCTTCCTACTTATATAACATTGAACTGTGACTCCTTCAAATTATCCTGGGGACCAAAGGGGAAGCATATGCCAGCATTGGGAAGCACTAATCTAAGCAATAATTTTTTGAAAATGATGTTTAAATCACATGTTTAAGGGGACCGGGAGATAGCATGGAGGTAAGGCGTTTGCCTTTCATGCAAAAGGTCATCGGTTCGAATCCCGGTGCCCCATATGGTCCCCCGTGCCTGCCAGGAGAAATTTCTGAGCATGGAGCCAGGAGTGGCCCCTGAGCACTGCCGGGTGTGACCCAAAAAACAAAAACAAAAGCAAAAACAAAAAAAAATCACATGTTTAAATACAAACTAGGTTATAATAAAATAATCAACTTTGAAAAAGCAAAGAATGAATAATGAAGGAATAATTCATGGAAAGAATTAAATGCAAGCAATATATATACATATATATAAGACCTTACTATTGCAAATATATAAGTAATTCATTTGACTCAATCGTGAAGAATTAACTAACTTCTATACACATTTATTCTAAGAAAAACGGTTATTCAAAAAGATGCTCAATCTCACTAATCATCGGGAAAAAATTTAAGCTACCATAAGATAACACCCCTTGCCAGCTGGGAAAATAGTAGTAAGATAGAGAGCATCAGCGTGGGTAAAGATGTGGGAAAAAGGGAAGACTTGATTATCGTTGGTGGAAAGGTAAAACTAATATAGCCAAGATTTAAAAGAAATGGAATTTCTCACAAAAATAATAAGAAAATATCATATGACCCAGAAACACCACTCATGGATCTATATTTTTTCCCTAAGAAACTGAAATAATTAAGCTGAAGAGATCTTCCCTGTTCCTGCGCCATTCCTTGTGTGCAATATAATTGTTATCATAATGACCAAGAAATAGAAATAAGCTATTGGTAGAGCTATGGCTTAAATGAAGGTGGGATGTGACCATGGAAAATAGTACTGCCTAAGAAAGAAGGAAAGCCTTTCATTTACAGCAACTTGAACCTCAGGTCACTGTGATAATTTCCCTTTTCGTTCCTTTTATCGCTTTCCTCTTTTCTTTTCTTCTTCTTCTTCTTCTTCTTCTTCTTCTTCTTCTTCTTCTTCTTCTTCTTCTTCTTCTTCTTCTTCTTCTTCTTCTTCTTCTTCTTCT
>PVKC010040018.1:0-12249 GCA_004027635.1 Crocidura indochinensis | reverse complement strand
AAAAAAAAAACAAAAAAAAATTCCTTTATACTGCAGCAAACACTTTTTTTTTTATTTTGATCATAGTGGCTTACATATCTTTCACGTTAGTATTTTAAGTACATATTAACATTGAATCAGGGTAATACCCACCACCAAATTTGTCCTCCCCCCTTCCCCGTTCCCTTTCTGCAACCCATATCCCCCACCGTCACCCCCCCCAACCGGACTGCTAGTGTAGGTGATCCCCTCTTTGTCTACTTACTATCAGTGATCATACATCTTTTTGGTTCTGGTGCCCTCCCTGTTTCTTTCTCTATTTGAGAGGCTAAGCTAGATATATCGAGTTACGTGGTTTTGTTTGAGGGAAAGAAAAGCAATAGAATGGGGTAAAAAATAAGAAAAAAAAATTTAAAAATATGTTGAAAATGGGCGGAGTCCTTCTAGTGGCTATCAACTTCAGTTTGAGAAAGGACATGAAAAAGGTAATTGAAACTCCAGAACAATACAAAAATAAATGTCAAATTAAATATCCAGTGAGCCCTACAGCAATAAAGAGAAGCACCACACAATAGTCTCGGTTCTGAATTCAAATCATTCCAGAGTACAAAAAGAAAGATAAAGATAAGATAAAATAATATGGGAGACAACAGTGGCGCTGGAGGTAAGGTGCCTGCGCTAACTTAGGACGGACTGCGGTTCGAACCCCCGGTTCCCCATATGGTCCCCCGTGCCTGCCAGGAGGGACTTCTGAGCGAATAGCCAGGAGTAACCCCTGAGTGTCACTGGGTGTGGCCCAAAAAACCAAAAAAAAAAAAAGATAAAATAATATAAAATAAAAAAGGAGACATCAGCTTCAATATCTACACCAAAATAAGGACGTCAAAAAAAAAAAAAAACAATCAATCAATAAATACATATGTGGAAAATGATTATTTTGTGCTTTTTTTTTCCTTGTTTTTCTTTTTCCCCCTGCATAGGCACAGTAACCAATGGGGATATTATATAGGGAATTCCCTTGACCTAGGAGATACAGGGTTTCTCCACCCCTGAAGTATAGTGTCATGGGATTAACTATAGACTCCTTGCATGATCATTTACTCTCCCCTCGGAACTTTTGTGGTGTATGGAAGACTTCTGCTTCGTCATGGATGGTAAAATCAGACTTCTGTATCTAGAGATCTTGGTGACTGTGCAGCTCAAGGAATGGAGCTTATGATGAAGGCTTTCTTTGTGGTTCTAGCAGTTCTGGCAAGCACTTTCTACTCGCAGACTCTTCCACTTTGTGCCTGACTCCTTTTATAGCAGGCTCCCTGTTCAGGGTCTCTATTCTTCCAGTAACCTATGACCTTTCATCTGAAATTAATCCACATTAATCACCCCTATTCTTTATATATTTATACACACATACACACATGTATGTTTGTCTGTGTGTGTGTGTGTTCAGCAGAGATACAAACACATTCATTTTTCTCCTAGGTTTCTCCTGACTTCTATATAAATCACTGATAGAGAAATAGAAAATATACTATGTAACTCTTATTCCCACCATCTCATTTAAACTTGAGCTCATATGCCTTATATTTAAGAAGGGACCTATAGGAACATTGAAATAACTCAAGGCATTTCTACAGAATTTACATTCTACAGAAATTCTACAGAATACATGAGAGGTGCTTTATAAACCCCACACAATGGAAGCCATTTTAACACAATAACTAATAGCTTTATATGCTCAATCATCAATTTATGCCATCAACATACTTGATTTTTTTCACAATATTTAAAACTGTTAGATATTTGTTTTCTCCTTGTCTAGCTTCTCTGTTACCTTTTTGTTCTTCTACTTGTCTCTTCATAAATTGTTCTGTTCCTCTGTACCCTAACACTCGATAGATATTTACAAAATAAAATTAGCATGGCTAAATTGAAATATTTATAATTTTACATATGCAATTTTCTTTTTCATATATTTCCTCAAAATATTTCAATCTGTTAGCACACAATATTTGTCTCAACGGGTTAATCCAATACTTGAAAAAATTGTGTTTAAATTTTACTGAAGAGGAAACCCAGGCCTGGATGTGAAGTCATACACTTAAAAACTATCAATGTTAGTCAAAGTTAAAGACCAGTGGCATTTATACAGCCTGACTTCTGGATCTGAACTCTGGTGAGAGACAATAGGTCCTCTTCAACTAAAACACAAAAATTCCTGAGGAAGTGACAAAATGCCAGTAGGCATTGTTTCTTGTGATTTCCTGCTTTCTGTCTTAATTTACTTATTTGTTTGTTTGTTCTGTAGAAAGAAGTTAAGAAAAACAGTCATATATGGGCATTTAGTAAAAAAGGAACTCTCATTCACTGCTGGTGAAAATGTCTGATTTAGCTACTGTAGAAAACAGTATGGCTATTTCTTGAAAAATTAAGACTAAGGGGGCTGAGGCAATAGTAGAGTGGGTAGGATATTTGCCTTGCACATGACTGACTTGGGTTTAATCCCTAGCATACTATATCACCTCCTGAGCACAGCCAGGAATAGTTCCCTAGTGTAGAGCCAGGAGTAAACCCTGAGCATTTCTGACTGTAGCCTCAAAATCAACAAACAAAAAATTGCATATGACCCAGTGATTACATATCTTGTCATCTTCTCCCAAAATGTTTACACAAATACATTAATTTTATATGTTCATTATAGCACTTAGTATATATTATCCAGGATATGGAACAACCTAACTGTCTAATAACAGATGCGTGGATAAAGAAAGATATATACAATCCATGATGGAGAACTATGCAATCATGATTTACAAAATGAAATAATGGCCGTTGATGAACCTTGTATGAAACCTTTGAGGGTGTCATAGTAAGCACAGGAAGTCATAGAGAAAAAGGACAAATAGAAAATGCTCTTTTATCTGTCTTCTATAAAGTGAAAAGACAAAGAAATGGATGCTTTCAAATGATGGCAAAACCTAGGCCCTAGATTATAGACACGAAAATGCTGAGGTGGAGTGATAGCAAATGCAGGTAGGCTCTTGCCTTGCACTCAGTCAATCTGGGTTTAATCTTCAATATCCCACATTAACCTCTGAGCCCCATGGAGCCCTCTGAGCACCCCCAAATGTGATTCCTCAGTGCAGAAACAAGAAAAAGTCCTGGACCAATGAGTGTGGTCCCCAAACAAATGAGAACATGAGAGAGAAAGAGAGAGAGAGAGAGAGAGAGAGAGAGAGAGAGAGAGAGAGAGCGCGCTAAGGAATGTAGAGGGTAAATGAGTAGGGGACTGGTGATCACACAAGGGAAATAATTGGTCAAGGATCTTGTACAATTTGGAGGTGTAAAGATGACGTAATGGAAAATATATCAAATCCATAAAAGTTAACATTATTGATCGTATATGGCTTAAAATATAATAATTTTGAATTTTTAAATGAATTTGCTTATTTAAGGAAGAAGTGGTGGGAGGGAAACTTGGGACATTAATCCTGGCACTAGTAGTGGGTTTAGGGTTAAGATATTTTTTTTTTATGCCTAAAGCCATCATTAATAGGTTTGTTAATCAGGGTACCTAAATAACAAGAGTATTTTAAATAATAAAAAGAATAAGGAAACCCATACCTTCCACGTATATGTTTATCTAGCCCAATTTCATCTTGTAATTTATGCTAAAAAAAAAAAAGAATATCATAAGAAACCAAGAATATCTCTAATTTGAGGAAAGTCTTGTCTGGCGATTTTGGAAGAAGTGGATGTTTATAAGTACTTTTTTTTTTTTTTTTTTTTTTTTGGTTTTTCGGGCCACACCTGTTTGATGCTCAGGGGTTACTCCTGGCTAAGCGCTCAGAAATTGCCCCTGGCTTGAGGGGACCATATGGGACGCCAGGGAATCAAAACGCAGTCCTTCCTTGGCTAGTGCTTACAAGGCAGACACCTTACCTCTAGTGCCACCTCACCGGCCCCATTTTTATAAATACTTTTGATTAAACTATAGGTTGGTCCATATTTTCAGAGAGAATGTGGCAGTGAGAAACAGCATTTAAAATGGATCAACTCTGTGATATAGCAAATCTATTTCTAGCATAGTATACTGTGACAACATCACCCAAATATCAAATAAACGTAGAGATATTTTTAAAGATGCTCATTGTTGCTTTGCTTGAAAAGTCAAAAGTGAGACTACTTAAATGTCTTCCAAGAATAGGTTGATATAATAAACAATAACCTATTTTTCAGCTTTGGGAAGAAACAAGGTAAATGGGATTGCCATGATTTGGGAAAATATCCATGATACTGCATTGAATAAAGAAAAAAGCAGCTTAAAAATGGTAGAAAGGGGGGCCCGGGAGATAGCATGGAGGTAAGGCATTTACCTTTCATGCAGAAGGTCATCGATTCAAATCCCGGTGCCCCATATGGTCCCCCGTGCCTGCCAGGAGCAATTTCTGAGCATGGAGCCAGAGTAACCCCTGAGCACTGCCGGGTGTGATCCAAAAACCAAAAAAAAAAAAAAAAATGGTAGAAAGGGGGGCCCAGGAGATAGCATGGCGGTAAGGCCTTTGCCTTTCATGCAAAAGGTCATCAGTTCGAATCCCGTTGCCCCATATGGTCCCCCGTGCCTGCCAGGAGCAATTTCTGAGCATGGAGCCAGGAGTAACCCCTGAGCACTGCGGGTGTGACCCAAAACCAAAAAAAAAAAAAAAAAATCGTAGAAAGGATGAGTTTATACTTGTAGGCTATGGAGAGTACCTTTTCAGGCAGAGTGGTAATCCAGCTAAGTGATGCTAATGTATCAGCCTCCCCACTTTTACCTGCCTTCCAACTACACCCACTTTAGGCTGCAGCTGCCCCGAAAGGCCCAGCCTTGGGGAGCTGGGCCAGCACTGTACATGGAACAAAGGAATTCTAAGCTTTTTCATTTCAAAATAGGCTTTTGAAATTCCCAGCAGAGACAATAGGTTAAACAGTCCTATTGAAAGAATGAATGATGACATGAGAGACTGTCATCCTGTTTTAAACTTGGGAAAATGTTCCAGGAGGGAAAAGAGAAACAGAGCAGGAGGAAGGCTGGTGGGAGCAGAGCAGTGACTGGGGCAATGCTATATTCTTCTGGGGCTGAGCCACAATGTAGGAGTAGGGTATGGGACAGGAGACTTTGCAGAGTTTCCTGCCAAAGACCTCCAGGAAGTTCCCTTTTCTGTCAGGGCAGAATAGAAGACAGATAGGTATAAGATGTGCCAGGCAGATGGACTATGGCAGATTTCCCTGACTAAGCCCAAGGGAATGGCCTCAATGTCTTGGAAAGGCTCCACAAGCTCTGGTCCTTTCGTTTTTTTTGTTTTTTTTTGTTTTTGTTTTTTTTTTTTTTTTTTGGTTTTTGGGTCACACCCGGCAGTGCTCAGGGGTTACTCCTGGCTCCATGCTCAGAAATTGCTCCTGGCAGGCACGGGGGACCATATGGGGCACCGGGATTCGAACAGATGAGCATTTGCATGAAAGGCAAATGCCTTACCTCCATGCTATCTCCCGGGCCCCTGGTCCTTTAGTTTTAGCCATCCAACCTGTTTTAGCTATCAGACCTGTTTCAGATGCTCATACAGAGGGACAAATGCTCGTACACTGTGGTTGAAAGCACAGCTTGGGGTGCCCACATGTTCAGTTCTGACCTGTGTCTGGCCTCCTTCTCCACAAGGTTCCATGTGAAACTGCTGAAATCTAGGACAATCCAGGACAGGCGAACTGAAACAAAGTACCTCATTTGGCTGAGAAAACCCTGAAATGCCTGAATCTCTTTTGAATTGACAAACACAGAGTTTTCTGCCACTTGACAGAACCAGTGCTCAAAATAGAGATTAAGATGTTATTTTTTTTTAAGTTCCGTTTTTGCACTCCTGAATGTGGTGTCCTGAGAATAATCATTCTTGCTATGTATAGCTATACACTTGTTTATAAATAGTCAAGTTCAGGGAAGTGTTTTGGAAATGTAACAGGGACTTGTCGGGGGAGTAGGAATAAAGGGTGGGGGACATTAGAGACTTTTCACTTCTGCAGGGTTGTATTCTTAAAAGACACTATTCCAAATTCTGAAAAATGCTGTTGTTAAAGTACTCAGAATTTATGAATATGAAATAAAGCAGACAGATAAGAAAATACTTGTGGGGGGCTATGATCCATGTTCCATTTAAACATCCAAAAGGGCGACTAATGAGACAGGGCAAAAATGTTTCTTGCAGGTGATTATTCTGGGTGAAACTTTGAGGACCCCAAAAGATTTAGCAAGTGTAGTGTCTACTGAAAGCAATCTTGATTAGAATTATTTCAGTGTTAGGGCCAGAATGATAGCACAGTGTTAAGGTGTTTCCATTGCATGTGGCCCATCCAGGACAGACGGTTATTTGAATCCCGATATCCCCTATGGTACCCGGAGCCTACCAGGAGTGATTTCTGAGCACAGAGCCAGGAGTAGCCCCTGAGCACTGCCGGGTGTAACCCAAAAGTCAAAAACCAGGAAAATAAAACTTAATCTATATGAGCTCAGTAGAGAAGAAATATACTTGGTCAATGAAGAACTATTAAAACACTCACTCCTTAATATTAACAACCTAAAAATGAGCCTTTAAAAAAAAACTTTGTTTTTAGGGAATTTTTAGGTTCATAGCAAAAGTGAGCAGCTAAAAGAATCACCAGATAGCCAACTATCCCCAAACATCCCCTTAATTATTATTTTCCCCAAGAATGGTACATGTGTTACAATGGATGAAGCTATGTGGACAGAGACTAGTTACACATAGCATGATTTGTGGGATAAAATGTGTAACAAAAATCATATCAGTGTTGACTTGGTATTGTATATTCTAGGGGTTTGTTTATTAAACCTGTGAAATAGCAATACCATTTGAGTATCATACAGAGCTTTTCACAAAATGTAACTTGCAAATGAGTGCTGATAAATGGATCCATAACCCTGAAATCTTTTTCATCTTGCAGTTCTCCCAAGGCGGTGTCTTTGAGAGTCAAGAACATCTTGCTCTTAGCTATTGCACTTCCTTGCAAAACTTTAAGTAATGCAGGAAAGACTATGGTTTGACTGTTATTACTCTTGTTATCAACAACACTCTTCTGATTGGTGCAACTGGGGGAGGGTGAGAGAGGAAAAGTGTCCTTTGAGTGAAGTTCAAAATGCTGGGGGAAATGACTTGCAAGTTGATGATGGAACAGCAAGCACCCGAATCAGCCTGCAGGAGCCTGGGGGATCTGAGGATACTGGGAGAATGCTAGGCTGGGGTGTTCACAGGAAGTGGGGTAGGTTTACAGGCCATTAAGACACAAGTTTACTCTGTATATATGCGAACACGGGGGAAGAAACACTATGCAAGTAGTTCTAGGTGGGGGTGGGGCAGGGAGACAGTCAAGGAGCCTCATCTGGCCAAGTTTGTCTTTCCCATCTGATGCACATCAACTGTTGAACTCTTTTTTTCCACTTTAAATAGGCCTCACTTTTTTCATTATAATTTAATATCAACAATAAAAATGTTTAGGAGGTGGTGAATGGATCATTATTCCACACCAAATTTTTCTCCTCCAATGTTCATAAAATAACTTCTTCGGGATATCAATTTCTAGAAGCAATAGGCAGGAAGTCCAGCAAGATGGTGGTCACTTCTCTGTGGTCTACAGAATAACAAAACAAGAAATGGAAGATACAAATAATGGCAAACCTTTTACCCTGGATTATAGAAATGAGTGTGTGTGTGTGTGTGTGTGTGTGTGTGTGTGTGTGTGTGTGTGTGTGTGTGTGGTGGTAAAGAGGAGAGGTTATTGTGTACATCAAAACCCAAAACCATAATCAGCAAATTAATTAAAACAATTTTGCTAAGGTGACAGGCTAGATAGAACTAGATAAATAGAACAAGTAAAAAAAATCCTGGAGTCAGTGGTAGACTTTAATGCTGGTGTTGAGTTTGGAGTTGGAACATTCATGCCCCACACTGTTATTAATAGCTTTGTAAATCACAGTGCCTAAACAATTACACAGAAAAACAGATGGTGGGCAAGGCAATATAGAGGCTGTAGCAGGGTATGGCCATCCCTACCCCTCAGTGTAGGTAAGGAAAACAGCAGAGTCTGGCTTATCCTCTAAGTTTGTGTAGATAGTGATATGAAGTTCAGAGTCTTTGCCAGAAAAATCAAAAGCATAAAGCCAGGTTCAATCAACTTACTTTAATTTTATTTTGAAAGAATCTGGGCTTCTTTGGAGACTAGAAGGGAAAAATCTGAGTGTATGTTTGAGTGATGTTTCAGGTGAAGAAACTGCTGCAGGAAATCAGAGTTACTCAGGGTAAAGGAAAATATTTTTCCAAAGAACTTTGCTAAAATGAACAGGAAGCAAGGACTGATGCATTCTTTGATGCTGAGAAGCAGCAACCCTCCTCTGGAAGGACCGTTTCAAAGGGAAATAGCCAGGAGGTCCTGTGTGTTTGTATGTGTGAGGGCGGTCATGACTGAATTCCTCAGATGGATGATTTATGGATGATTTTCTCAGTTATATAGTCTCAATATTGGCTATTTGGTTTCCTCTCCTTGACTTGTTTATGGTTCCTTTCTATTGCATTTCCACATGATCTGTAATGTGAACAACCTGATGTCTTTTGGTATCCAAATTTCTTTTTCTATAAAAATGCAATCAGCTTGGATCAGGGCTTGTTCTAACAGCTTCATTTTAATTTAGTCATCTCCAACGGTCCTATCTCTTCTGAGATAGGTGTGGTGGTAGTTAATGAGGTATAAGGGTTAGGATTTTGACATCTGAATGTCAAATTTAGAGCCACAGTTCATTCCATAGCACAGTGATCCCATAGGTTAAGTACCATAGGCACACAAAACCAGAAAAGAATTTATACCCTTGGGGGTAAAAGTAGAGGAAAAATAGAGATGAAATATAAATACATTAAAAAACATTTTAAAGCAATATATTTGTATAAATATATAATTTTTTTGCTTTTGTAGCGAGTCATAGAAAAAAACATTTCCCAAAAGTGTTAAATCACTGTCAAATCATTTCCAGCCAGTGGTAAGCTGGGTTAATTATCAAAGACTTCAGCAAGGTCTAGTGGGGGAGTTAACAGCAGTTATTATCTTTAAAAGAACACATTTCTTTGAAATGCTATTATGTTTTAGAAGCACATAAAAGGTTTCCAAGGAGAGTTCCTTTTGTATAATGATGCAAATTGAACTGAGTGGTATGCATCATTTCTGGGGTGACATCTATGGGTAAAATCAGAAAAATCCAAAGGCTGCACACTAGGTTAAGGTAAATTTTTTTGAACTGGAAGAATTGTGATCATGTCTGAAGATGGAGCACACAAAGCTTTATACAATAGAGATAATAAGAGGGGAAATAGCAGGTTTTAGAATTGTTCAGGTTTCCTGCTGTTTATAGCTCACAGATCCAAATATAGCTACATTTTGAGTATTTAAAACATTCATTTTCAGTGAAAATCTTTGTCTATAGACTGTCTTTGCTTTAGTGAGGTATGCTAGAGAAGGAGTATCACAGATCTCTAAAAAAAAAAAAGAAATTATTTGCTCCAAGAATTTCTGACTATCTAGATTTTCTGAATATAGACAAAAGAAATGCTGAACAAAGGGGGGGGAAATAAATAAATCAAAAGAGAGAATGTGCTATGACTAATTCTAACTTCTCCTAAATTACTACTTTATTTCCCGGCACTAATCTCTCTCAGAGACCAAGAATTTCTAGCCCACTTATTTATGCTCTATTAAGAGTATTTCTCTGGAGATTGGTGTTCGGGTAGTATGAAACAATTGAGCATTTGCAAGTGCTTTGGCAGTGGGGAATTGTTTTTAATGTGACTCCATTAGACATCTGCATTTATTCCATTTGTAAAAAGCACCCCGAGTCTAATAAAATCCTGGATGTGTCTAGCCCATGCATCAAATATTTTTGAAGTGTTTAGGTGCCACAATGACGAGAACTTCATAAATAATTATGTACTAGGTTATCATTTTATTTTCCGATGAAGCTTCTTCCTCTTGCTAAAGCTATTTTGAAGAAATTATCTGTAAAATTCCAGTAAAAAAAAGTTCATCATTTTTTTCTAATTGCTTTGAACCCATTTGCTAAGGCTCCCTTCTTCCTTGCTCCATCTCTCTTACATCCTGAGGAAGTAGAAAAAGGTTCCATCACAGCACCTCTGAGGATTCCGTCCTTATTGCTCTCTCCTAGGTGTATTGTCCACAGCCCATTCCCTTAAGAACCATTGTTCTATTTAGTTTCCAAATGGTCTGTAAGAGTATCATAATTCCATTCCATAGAGGGGCTTAGACTAATCACCTCCTGTACATGAACCAAACAAACAAAAACAAACCAAATAAAAACCCAAAGGTACACCCTGTGTCCATGGCTCATTTTTCCTTTTCTTTTTTGGTTTTTGGGTCACACCTGGCAGTGCTCAGGGGCTACTCCTGGCTCTATGCTCAGAAATTGCCCTCCGCAGGTTCGGGGGACCATATGGAATGCTGGGATTTGAACCACCGTCCTTCTGCATGCAAGGCAAACGCCTTACCTCTATGCTATCTCCCCGGTCCCATAGTTCATTTTTTTCAAAAGAAATTTTCAATCATAAACCGTATTTGTAATTTATCATTCAAATGCTGGACATTCATAAAGTATAAATTGCAACAATAGGAATAGTCAGCTACACACAAAGTGATACTGGCCCCAGTTCGGTTCTGTCTTGCATATTAATCCTCTGTCTCCTTTCTACTTCTTCCTGTTTTTATATATTGTGCACAATGTCTATGCTTTTTGGAGGTAGGAGTTTGCATCACATTTGGTGAAGGCTTCCATTGTGCAGGTTTACATTAGGCAGTGTTTAGAATACTATATGTGATGCAGGGTAAAGAACTTGGTTGGTGTGCAAGGCAGGTGCCTTATCCACGATACTATCTTTCTGTCACTATTTTGTATAAGGGACTAGCCAGTGATGCTGAACCAGGCCACTTCCTGCATGTTTCCATCTGGCAGTACAAATCTGATAATGCTTGACGTATTAGTATTTTGGGTGCAACCAAGACTATCCTGGGAGTGAAGGGAGTAGTTGCATATGGTACATGGAATTGAGCTTAGAAACTCATACATGCTAATGCTAGGCATGTTCTCTACCATATATGTTATATATCTGGAACCTGTTATGATTATTTTATTCTTTTTTTTGTGGTTTTTGGGTCACATCCGGCAGTGCTCAGGGGTTACTCCTGGCTCCATGCTCAGAAATTGCTCCTGGCAGGCACGGGGGACCATATGGGGCACCGGGATTTGAACCGATGACCTTTTGCATGAAAGGCAAATGCCTTACCTCCATGCTATCTCCAGGGCCCCATTACTATTTTATTCTAAACCCTACATCAGGATACTGGCTTTGGGAGATGCAGAGATGACTAAGGAAAGGTACCAAGCATAATCCAATATTGTCAGTGCAGTAACAGCGTAGGTGGAATAAGGTAAGAAATTGTATTTGTTTGGGTGCCACCTCCTACTTAAATAAGAGCTTAAGAAAAAATGTCTGGATACAGATAGCTTATTTTCTTTTCTTGTTTAAAATTTTTATTACAGTTTTGGCAATGTAGTTAAAGTTTTGGTGTTCAAAGTTACCACAGCCCACCACGTAGGTAATTTTTTGGATGGTAATATCTCTAAGCAGAGGGGAGAAAATGTGGAAAATAAGCAATGGAAAGAGAAAACTCACAAAGGTCATCTATGAAGAAGAGGAAGATAGCACAAATGGAGAGAAACAAGTGATTCTATTGGTTAGAATAATATGAGAACAGAGAGGGTAAGAAATAAATCCAAGAGGAATTTAGTAGCTAGATTTCTAAGGCTTGTTAAAGACAATAGGTTTTGTATGTAGAGGGAAAAGGTGAATTTCTGGTTAGCATACAAAGTATACAGAGATATACTTCAGAAAGCAGTTTTTTTGGGTGAGGAATATTCTTGGAATACCTAAGGTGAAGGTGGACACATTTCTAAATGGATGTTAAAGAATGTGAATTTGTGCTGGGGACATCACTTAAGTAGTTAAGTATATGCTCAATATATGTGAGGCTCTGAGTTTGATCCCCTGGCACCATATGATCTATATGAGCATTACTAGGTATGGCATCAGTCTGCCCATACCCAATACTGCTGGGGATGACTCATGTAAAAAAAAGAAATGTATTAGATGCATGTCTTTATTAAATTTGTGTGTG
>PVKC010040017.1:0-12420 GCA_004027635.1 Crocidura indochinensis | reverse complement strand
AAGAGGGGCAGAGGGGCTAGGCGAAGGCTCTGGGTTGGCAGCTCAGCACTGCCCACTGCCTTTCTCCCCTGCAGGCCCAGGAGCGCTCCCTCTCCTGCTCCACCTGCAGTGATCCATGGGCACCCATAAGCTCCACCCAACAGGACACTGCAGGTGGGTTATGGGCAGGTTTTCTTGTGGATGACATTCAGGGGCTATGCCCTGAAGGATACTCTGGACTTACTCCCAGCTGTATGCTCAACGTGACCACCAGTGGTGATTGGGGGGAATTGTGCAGTGCGCAGAAGCTAAAACACGGCCTCATACCAGAAAGCAGGCACTCTGCTCTGTCACCAAGCCGCATCCCTATTGGACAAAGCTGACTTGACCGAAGCTACAGGCACCATTGGTCTCTTGCCAGACTTGAGTGCCAGGAGACTAAGCAGGTCTGAGGCAGCAGGACCAGCGTAAGGCAAAGGTGCCATCAAGCATCCTGTAGACCCATTCCTAGGCCAAGCATTGCATGTGGAGCGAGTCATGAAACAGAGCAACCCACAGTCCATTTCCCCCTCTTGAATAAAAATTGGAATTTGGTACCACAAAGTTACAAAGGGTGGGGCGATGAGTCAGGCACACCTGCAGCAGTGCACAGACTCAAACTCAATGCCAGCATCAGAGGGTCAGACCCGAATGATAGCATAGCACAGTGACTACCCAGCACATGCTACTGACCCAGGTTCCATCATCCCACATGGTCCCCCAAGCCTGCCAGGAGTAACCCCTGAGTGCTGCTGGGTATGGCCCAAAAACAAAAACAATACCAGAGGGTTCAGTGAGCATGGGGGGAGCTGCCCCAGGGCACTGTGAGGTTTGGGACACAAACAAATTAGCAGAAAAGAAAATGTAGCCCTCCCCGAGGACATGGAGAAGGGAGCTTGATGTTAGATTTGGATCCCCACACCCCTACTCCCACCCCAAATAGCATTTTGCTCTAAAACACTATAGAGTTAAGTACACAATGGATTCTCCTTGGGCTCAGGAACCTTTCCAGTATGGCTGACTGACAGGGTTCCTAAATATTCTAGAAAGTTCTTTCTGAAAGAAGTGGCAGTGGCATAATTACTTTGTCCAATTTCACAAGGAGTGACGAGGGTATATAAATGTGTGTGATCCCATGAGAGGGGTTAGGAACATGTATGTGATCCCACCAGGAGATGAAGGTGACACATGTGGGTGATCCCACGAGGAGAAGCAGGCCCTGCCTGCAGCCCAGGCCATCTACAACATGTCAGTGTGGGACCAAAGTTCCAGAAGCTCCTGACATTGGGGGTCTCCTCATCATGATCACCAGTGCAAGATGAAGTGAAGCATGAGACCTTCCTGAGTCAGGCCTTAGTAGCCAGTCAAGAGGCATAAGAAAGGGTGTGTGTGAAACCTGCCCCACTCCGACCCTATATGGTCCTGTGACCACAGAACAGGCCAGGGCTGGAGAGCAAGAAAGCAAAGGCCTCGAGTCAGCTGGGAGGATGAGAGTGATAAGACACAGGAGTTGAGAGTCCAAAAGAAAATCTTCCAGGGGTAGCAGCAGGCAACTCGAGGAATGCCTAGACCTGGGTGGGCTGGAGTGGGGGGGAGCACAGGGCCTGTGTTAAGGAGAGAGGGAATGAGCCCTCTCTAGGCAGCAGCATTAGGGTGCATCTGAGAAAGTGGGGTGAAGAGAGGAACGAAGGGCAGAAGTGGGTCAGGCAGGGAAAAGGAGCTAAGGGTTGTTGGTACAGGAGACACTGGGCTGAGGCACAATAAGGAGCCACAGGGGCAAAGAGATGCCGACACCCCTCCCCAAAACACCCCCCCTCCATAGGCCTGGACAACCCTAAGTTCTGGAAGCCCCAAGCTCACTGACTCCTCTGCCAATGGAACAAAGGCATGAGAGACTCGGGCTGGTTCCCAGGAAGGTTTGAGCAAAACCTGTTCAGCACAACTTGCTTCCACGTAAGGAGCTGGTCCCACGGTGGATCCCACTGTCAGTCCCCCGGGAAGGAGCGAGTCCAGGGCACTGACCATTGTGCAGCACAGCCAGACCCGGCAGACCCAGGGCGCACAGGATACTTCCCTTCAGTACCCCGTAATACCTCGGCTCTCTTCAGCATCTCCCACTTGTTGAGGATCTTCATTGCGTAGATTCGCTCTGTGTTCTTCATTTTGACAACGGCAACCTGGCATGGTGAGAGTGCACTGTGAGTCCACAGAGTCATGAGAGCACCTTTCGCAACTGGAAGTGGAAGGGGAGTTGCTGGAAGTCCTAGGAGAAGCTGCTCTGGCAAGGGGAAAGGGGAGTCCTCAGAGCTTCCACAGGAGCTTCGTGGCCCCCACGCCTCCCTGGCTCACTCAGAACTTGCTGGATTGGGGCCAGAGATAGCACAGCAGTAGGGTTTTTGCCTTGCACTCAGCCAAGCCAGGATGGACGGTGGTTTGATCCTAACATCCCATATGGTCCCCTGAACCTGCCAGGAGTGATTTCTGAGTGCATCATCTGGAGTAACCCTGAGCGCCGCCGGATGTGACCCAAAAACCAAAAATGGAAAAAAAAAAACCCTGCAGGACTGAGGTCCCCAGCCTGTGGTTTGTCTGGAAATTTCAATGAAGAGAGAAAATGCAGCGACATCTTTCCTCAAGGCCCACACTTGCTCTGGTGGGCTCTGCTTCCTTGGGAGCCAATGGAGTGCTTGGGCCTCTGACCCCATAGCTAATAGCAGACACAGTTTGATACCAACAGACGGAACATGGGCAGTTGGGGGGATACAATGAAACCCCAAAATCAACCAGCATCCTAAGTAGTCAAGTCATGGTAAAAGCAAGAGGCTTTTTAATATTTTGTAAACTTTTTTTAACCCCCTAAACTCAGGTCCGAAGATGGGTTTCTTGTTGTTTTGTTTTGGACTACACCCAACAGTGCTTGTGACTTTCTCCTGGCTCTGAGCTCAGGGGTCACTCCAGTATGGCTCAGGGATGGAACCCAGGTGAGCCACACGCAAAGCGAGTACCTTCCCAGCTGCTTTCTCTTTAGGAGGTCTCTCAGGTATGACTACTTCTGGAACAATGCTGCATGCCTGAGACAAACCAGGGATGGGAAAAAAATGCCTATTCACAGAAAAACATGTGTTGAACTGAGAATACACGGGAGCCAGAAGGAAGTTTAGTGGTCAAGTACATACTGACATGCATGTGCGAGGCCCCGGATTTGCTCCTCAAAACCATGCGATCTGTGCTCAAGGCACATGTGCAACCCAGCAACGCAGGAGCACTCCTAAGGAAAACTAGGAGAAAGGATGGAGACGGAGCTCAGGGCCACAGCGTTGCTTTTCGGTTGGTCGAGATCTCCTTCCTTCCTCCCTCCCTCCCTCCCTCCCTCCCTCCTTCCCTCCCTCCCTCCCTCTCTCCCTCCCTCTCTCTCTTTCACTCACTCATTCACACACACACACACAGCAGCAGTAAAACAGTGATGCGAACTTGATGTAAAACACACAACCTTGTACCATCAAGCCTGTTTCTATTTCATAGGAACCTGTTGGAAATCCAGTGTGATTTGCAGAAACTCCGGACCCCATTCTTGATGCAGGGCCATCCCACAGGACCGACTGCTCTGTGCACTGATGCCAGGGCGGAGACCACTGAAGGCAAGAGGAGGGCAGTGACCTTGCTCTCTAGCCCAGCTGACTGAGATGAGAAAGGACAGACTCGCTGAGTGCAGTCCCCAGGCCCCTGAATCAGATAAGACACTGAGTTGGGACATAAAAATAGACCTGAGGGTCCCCGAGAGTTGCCTGGGTGGGTCACTGAGCCCACCCTCAATGGTTATGTTTGTGTATGTGCACATGTGTTAGTCACCTCAATGGCCAGACAGAGGAGACAAGAGCATGAGGCAAGAGTGAGGGAGCGACCCAATCTGAAGGCCAACAAATGCTCAAAGTGTCCCGAAGAGATGGCAGCAGCTTTGGAACAGACAGACAGGCAGGCAGGCAGGCAGGCAGCAGCCAGCTGGATTCTGGGCTTCATGGAGAACAGAGAGCAGCAGCAAGCAGTGGAAAAGTGTCCACTCAGAGGGAAACTCCCACAGAGGAGACAAGCACTGTGACTTACTGTGGGTGAGGAGCCACACACATGTGCACATATGTGTACATACATACACATGCAGGGTAGGGCCCAGGCCATAAGACTTAGGAGAAGCAGTACAGAAGGAAGCCAAATTAGACAGGCACCTGAGGCATGTCTATTCACTGAATCTTGCTTCCTAGGCAGGACAGCAGAGCAGGAAGGGCACTTGCCTACATGCATGCATCTGACACAGGTTCAATCCCTGGTGCCCTATATGGTTGCTCTGAATTTACCAAGTATGTATAATTCCTGAGCATAGAGCCAGGAGTAACTCTTGAGCATCACCAGGTGTGGGGCCAATAAACTTAAAAAATCAAATCAGGGTCAGAGAAATAGCACTGTGGTAAAGCGTTTGCCTTGCACGCATCTGATTCAGGACAAAACGTGGTTTGAATCCCGGCATCCCATATGGTCCCCCAAGCCTGCCAAGAGTGACTTTTGAGTGCAGAGCTCGAAGTAACCCCTGAACGTTGCCAGGCATGACCCAAACACCAAAACCAAGACAAAACAAAGGTTCTTTCCTTTTTTTGGGTCACACCCAGGAGTGCTCAGGGGTTACTCCTGGCTCTACACTCAGAAATCGCTCCTGGCAGGCTCAAGGGACCATATGGAATGCCGGGATTTGAATCACCGACCTTCTGCATGCAAGGCAAATGCCTTACCTCCATGCTATCTCTCCGGCCCCAGGTTGTTCTTTCCTAAACAGAAAATGAGCTCAGGGCAAGTGGGGGACACACATTCAGGACTGAGTTCACACCAGCCACATCCTGGACCACTAACCTGGGCCAAGCCCTGTACCTCCTGCCAGCCAGGCCTTATTTACCCAGGGCTGAGCAAACACACAAGGCCGGTCCAGTCTGCCAGCTGCCAGTCACTTTCTGGCTAGATGTACCTGGGTACCACACCACAGAGCTGGTCAACTTCCCTCCAAGTTCAGTGTTCCAGGAGCTTCCTGGATGGCTGCTGTTCTCAGAAGCCTACAAATAGAGGGGGTGTTCTAGGGCCCTGGTGCCTGCAGCTGGAAACATTACTGAATCTGAACCAGGTTCCATATATTCAGGGCCCTGAGCACTGACATTGGGTGTGGCCCCAAACCAAACCAAACCAAACCAAACCGCCAGCATGTTTAAAACAGAGTGAAACACAACACTACAGGCTGTGTGGGATGGTCAGCTTGGATACACCGAACAAATGCAAGCTGGTGTGTGTGTGTGTCTCTCTTTCACACACAAACACATACCACATACACCACAAGCACACCACATACTCACACTCTGATCCACCACAAACCATAAACACCAAAAACCACCACACACACCAAACATACTCACACTACACACACATACCATACACCCCACAAAGCAGCCGCTGAAGTCAAGCACAGAGCTGAAGTGATGGGATCCAAGAATGAGTGTTTCTGAATGTGGGACAGTCCTGCAGGGGCCCAATGTTCTCCAGTCAGAGCACCTGTGGCAGCAGGAAACCCTTGGCCAAGGGATAGGAAACAGGGCTCGTCCCCCCCCCCACCCCCCTTGCACACCAGCCCATTCTGCTGGGCTCTGTCTTCACCTCAGGACCTCAAGGACATATTGGAGAACAATAGGCAGATCTGAGGGCACAGAAAACTCTATTCATAGTTCCCAGGGTCACTTCCTAGCAATGCATGGGTCAGAGGTTTAGTGCCAGACCCTGAAGATGTGGTGCTGCTGAGGCAGGTGGCACATGAGGCTATACCACTGGTACATGGGGGCCTCTAGGCAGTACCTGGCAATGCTTGGGAGGTCCTGGGGTGCTGAGGACAGACGCTGGGTCAGGAGAGAGCATGAGTCCTAACCCTCCAGAATGGAGTGGTGGGTTCTGCCCTTGGCCAGCAGTGCTTACTCCCTGTTGGACACCTACTTTGCATGGGTCCTACTGAGTCGAGCAGGGCAAGTCACTTGTCCAGGTGCTGGAGCAGAACCATCAGCACAGACACTGAAAGGGCAGAGCAGGGCCTGGGGAGTTCGCCTGGCACATGTGGGCTCAGTCCCATCCCCAGTGCCGCAAGGACCCAAGCAGAGATGGGAGCACCCCCTCACCTCACCCTCCACCAGGAGTGATCCAAAAAACTTGGAAGTCCTTTTTTTTTTCCTTCAGTTGTTTGGGCCACATCCAGCAGCACTTAGGGGTTACTTCTGGTTTTGTGTTCAGAAATCGATCCTTGAAGGCTCAGGGGACCATATGGGATGCCGAGAATCAAACCCAGGTCCATTCTGGGTCTGCTAAGTGCAAGGCCTACCGCCCTACCACTGTGCTATATCTCCGTCCCAAACATGGAAGTTCTTTGGGACATAGTGAAGGCCCAGAGAGTACCAAGGACTGAGTTGTAGGCCAGGCCCTGTGTACACAAGACTTGGGGGCAGGGGGGTGGGGTCCCTTCCATGGGGGCAGCTGTCGCTGGCTGCCAGCACTGGCCAGAGAAAGGATAGAGCCCCTGGCATCATTAGAGAAACAGAGGAAACCAGTGGTCATCAACCACGTATGTGTTCTGCTGTGCCTGTTCACTCCAACAATACCCAGGGGCCTTCACCAAGTACAGTGGAATAAACATGGGCTGCATTTCTCTCTTCTGAATTCCAAGATGACCTCACCCCAAAACTCAGCTCAGGGCCCCAGTGCTCCACCACCAGGCAAAGCCAAGCTTACCTCTCCAAATGCGCCCCTTCCAATCACTTTAATGATTTCAAAGTCTTCCCGATGGAGCTGCATTTCCTTCACCAGCTGTGTGAACGGCTTAGCTATTAATTAAAGAAAAAAAAGAGCAAAATCAATGACTTACTCTAGGAAGCTGACACTATATAAAAATGTCATGGGGGGTGGGTGTGGAGTGGTGGCGCAGCAGTAGGGCGCTTGCCTTGCACGCGGCTGACCTAGGACGAACCATGGTTCAATCCCCCAGCATCCCATATGGTCCCCCAAGCCAGGAGTGACTTCTGAGCACATGGCCAGGAATAACTCCTGAGTATCACTGGGTGTGGCCTCAAAATAAAAAAATGTCACCAGGGTAAGGGTTTGAAGAGTAAGAGTACAGCAGAAAGGGCATTGACCTTGCATGCTCTCAACCAGGTTCCAAACAAAAACCAAACAAACAAACAAAAAAAAGGAATAAGTCAGACTTTACTTCTAGTGCTCTGCTCTGTGATCTTAAAGAGACCAACCAGAGCAAAGGTGCCATCATGCACCTGCCAATCTCAGTCCATCCACCAGCACTCCAGGCTGCCCCCAGCTCCACCTGGGTGGCTCCTGGCCCTGTAGGGCCTGCCCTCAAACACCTGAGTACGAGGCCCACGCCAAGCCATGGATAACTAGGTCTGTGAGGTCCCTATGGCTCACGGGGAAGGCTGGGCTGACCCAGATGCTCTGCCCTCCCAGTGAACCCCAGAAGCCGATTCTGCCTCCTGTCATTCACACCAAACGTCACTCCAACATCCTCTGTGACAGATGGGGTAACCTCCCCCCACACCGGAGTAGCCTTGAGATGGCTCTGTGAGCACAGGCGTGCCTGTGATAGGCACTGCCCTATGGTTGAGTTGGGAAAACTGAGTCAGGCCTCAGTACTAAGAGGCTGCCCATCTACAGGGGTGGGTCTGTGCCAAGGTCACAGGCAGAAGCGGCATGGGCCAGTCCCTGTCCACTGAGGACACTACTATGTGCAGGGGCTTGGAGAGGGCACCAGCCCAAGGCATGTGGAGCAAACGTGGGAGTCACCCAGGAAACTGCTCCACAGGACTGCTGAGGAGCCCTTCCTTAGAGGCAGCCCTAGTGAGGTAGGGCATGAGGGTGCTCACAGCCGTGAAGACACACAAGCGTGGAGAGTGGCTCCAAACTTGCCACCAGATGTAGCCCTTTAACAGTTTCCACCTGCAATGTTGATCACAGCAAAAAATCTGCTCACTGGGCTCAGTGCTCCAAGTCACGGCAATCTAAGCCCGGGGGTTGGGGGGCATGAGCCCACCAAGCGCATCTACCCACAGTGAGGTGCTTGGCCAAGACTGGGAGTGGAGGATAGCCTGGAGTTGCCTCCAGCTCCTCCTCCTCCTTGTGTCACTACCAACATCTTGAAGAATCCCATATATGGGATCCAGCGCCTATTCCGGGCCTCTCAGGAGATCTGGCGGTGCCTCTGTTCCACCATAATCTACCTTAGGGCTGCCCCGAGCCAGCTATATCACTCTCCATTTGGAAGTGCCCCCAAGCTGCAATAAGCATCCTGCCCTTTCCAACAAGCCTGACACACTGCTTGTAAGCAGCGCTCAGAACTGAGGGCCCCAATCACAGTGCTCTTCAGGGGAGGAGGAGCTGAGGAGGCTCTTGGGAAGGTTCCAGCCTCCCCATCACTCAGCTGCCCTTGAGCACATGTACAGTGTTTCACCGAGTCACAGACAGATCATTGAAAACTGCCTCTTCAACACAGGTTCAAACTTTTTCACAGTGGGCACCACATATGGTCCCAAGCACAGAGCCAAGAGTTAGTCCTGAGCATCTCTGGGTATGACCCAAAGAAACAGATACAAAGGGTCCGGAGCGATAGCATTTGCCTTGAACTCGGCCAACACAGGATGGACCCGGGTTCGAGTTCCAAGCATCCAATATGGACCCCTAAGCACTGCCAGGTGTATCCCAAAAACAAACAAACAAAAAAAAACCCAACCTTTTATAAATGTAAATGGCAATGGGGCAGCAGGGCCACACCCAGTGGTACTCAAGGAATCACACACTCCTCCTGCCAGCCCTAAGGTAAGGGAGGGGCTGTAGTGGTAGAACAGTGGTAGGGCATTTGCCTTGTATCAGCTGACCTGTGACGGAACTAGGTTCGATCCCCAGTGTCCCATATGGTCCTCAGAGTCAGGAGCGATTGATTTCTGAGTACAGAGCCAGGACTGACCCCTGAGCACGGCTGGGTGTGGCCTAGAAACTAAAAAAATTAAAAAAGGTGGTAGGGGTAGGAGAAAGCTGTGGGCACAGCCAGTGGGGATAGGATGAGCCACCAAGTTCCAGAAGTTACAAGAGGAATGTGGACCTCCATCTCACCACCTCCGTGAAGTTGGGTTCAAAATTCAAATATGAGAGTAAAAGTCCAGCCTGGGAGGAGATGAGGGCACCCTTGGGGCACAGGCCTTTGTGGGTGCAACAGTAACATGAAAGTCAAGAGTATAATCAGCTGGGGACCTAGCAGCTGGGGGGCCAGAGGGACAAATAAGCAAGGATCCCCAACATGGATGCATGGTGAGAGTGGAAACAAGGCCTTGTACACAGACACGACAGCCACGGGAGTTCCATACACACACACACACACACACACACACACACACACACACACACACACACAAAATTACATGCAGTACAGACACACACACACAGCCCCACAAACACAGGGCCTCCCCATGTACCACAGGGCCTCCCTATGCGTGTGCATGCACGCACGCACACACACACACACACACATATCTTGTAGTTCTTGTGTCCCGTTTCCTAGAAAGGGATCCAGTGCAGAGGTGTGGGTGCCAGCCTGTGGGTACTGCCTCACAGGACACCATGCTTCCCCTGACAGGCCATAGGAGTCATCCCCTGGTTGGGCTACACTAGCCAGTCTATGGCCTCAATAACCGCTGGCTCAGCATCTTGCACAGCCCAAGTTTGTTCTAGGTTCAACCCCACAAGAACCCTATAAGCAGCTCAAGCTGCTCCAAAGTGGCCTTTGGTTCCCTTTTGGCCCTCAGTTCGATCAATAGTGCTAGGCCAATTCCATGGACTTTGATGTGACGCCCTTTGACTCCAGTCCACCAAGGACCCCTCTAGAAACCCAGCCCAGCAGTGCAGGAGGTGGGAACAGGCCAGAAGGAAGCGGCTGTGGGCTGAACTCTGGCTGCTGAGCTCATGCCCAGGAAGCAGCTGTGAGCCAGGGACAGGAAAGGGACCAGAATAGGGACCAGGACAGCAAAGCTGAGGGCTGGCTGTCACCCCGGGGCTAGACATGTCAGAGGGATGTGCAGCTCACACCAACGGGAAGAGAAGAGTACGGAATCTTTCAGGACTAAGACCCTTGTCTGGCTCCCCCAAATGTGGATGTGGTGGAGCAGGGGTCCATGCTCTAGAGAGCAGCTGTGGTGATGGGCACAACAGGTCACCCCGATTCCGAGGGCGGGGTGGGGATCCATCACTGCCACCTGCTAGACTTTCTTCCACTGTAGAATTTGGGAAGAAAACTTCTGCTTCGATAAAGAAAATGCTTTATTAACAAACTTTCTTCACTACTGACAATGCATACACACACCCTAAACAGGCCAGTGAAGATGGGCATGGGGTGATGAGCCCTGGACTTTGTCCAGCACAGCCTCCCCACCCAACACTCCACAGAGGGAAGGAAAAGAGTGTCTCAGTTCCACTGGTTTAGAAACTGAACACGACTAATTGTAATTGAACTGGAACCTACAATCTCTGGGCCAGAGCCCGGACTGGGGGAGGGGGTGTGCCCGGGAGGAAGGGTGAGGCACTCGCCTGGCATACAGCCAATTATGGTCCAATCCCCAACCAATGCCAGGATGATCTCCACGTGCAGAACCCCGACTAGCTCCTGAGCATGGTTGGCACAGCCAAACCCATGAACAGATGCAAACAAGTTCTTTCTCTGCCAACTCTGCACCTGGGAGTCTTCACATAGCCCCATAACCTCTGCCTTCTAACCAGTAACTTCTTTCCGCAAAAGTGGCCTCGGCAGTTGCTTGCACTGGGCCCTTGCAACTGTCTCTCTTTTTTTTTTGGTTTTTGGGCCACACCTGGTGACGCTCAGGGGTTACTCCTGGCTATTCGCTCAGAAGTCGCTCCTGGCAGGCATGGGGGACCATATGGGGAACCCGGGGATCGAACCACGGTCCGTCCTAGGTTAGCGCAGGCACCTTATCTCCAGCGCCACCGCCCAACCCCGCAACTGTCTCTTCATCCCTGGTCAGTCACTTAAACTGACCAACCAGTTAAACTTAGCCCCAGGACCATAAATATGCTATGGGGTTGGAGTGGACATTTACTTTGCACACAGCCTGACTGGGTCTGATCCCAGCATTCCAGATGGCCTCCAAGCCTGCCAGGAGTGATCCCTAAGTGCAGAGCCAGGAGTCAGCCCTGAGCACCACCAGATGATAAGGGCCAAACACTGGTTACAGGCCCCCCCATGCAGGCCGGGTAGGGAGGGCTCCGAGCACGGTCAGTATGATGAGGGCCCAGGAGGCTGCTTGGGGCTGGAGCAGCACAAGTGGCCAGGACAGGCCCCAGCAGGAAGCAGGGTGTGACAGGCAAGGCCAGGCGTCTCTGTCTCTTCCTGTCCCTTCCATGGAGGACAAAGGGCGGCCACTGGGACACTAGTGCCGCCACTTCCGCATCCCTAGCCCTGGAGCAGTGAGGAGAGAGCACATTTCTAGACGGCTCTGGAGGGACTGAGCGGGCGACCCGTAAACCCCTACAGAAAGGTCAAGTGCCATGGAGCAGGGAGCTGGACCAGTGGAGCAGCAAATGACTCATCAACTGAGGGAGGCCTGGCCTGCTGGCTCACCCCAGGCCCTGCTGTAATGAAAGCGGCCTCGGACACTGTCTCTGTTCATGAGGATGGAGAACCGGGTCTGATACGCTCATCCTTCCCATCCCTGTCTCTGCTGATGACCAGCTGCCACTTTTCCAGCATGGATGTAGGTGGCAAGGATATTCTCATCGACGTGTGGTAAATAAGCAAAGGCGGACAAGGCAAAGGCCAAACCCACCTATTCCTTCTCCCAATGTGGAAGTTGGGGGTCTCGTGCCTGCACCATGAGGGCTGCAGCACCAAGCTACGTCCCAAGCCACATTTCTGCTTGTTTTTGTCTTTGCCTTGGAACTTGGAGAACCATGTTCCTACTGGACAGTGCTCAGTGGTTACTTTTCACATTGTCCTTAGGAAAAATGTAGTACAGGCGATCAACCAGGGGCACCTAAATGCAAAGCACGTGCTAGGCCTCTGTGCTACCTTCCTACCTTGTAGCAAGTCAGCCCCTGAAGAGGTTCACTGATGAAGGGATGGAGAAAGAGGTCTTTCCCCTCCAGTCTGCCACCCTGCTCAACCAGCGGTTGTGAAGTGAATTCGGCGGGAAGAAAGCCAAAAGTCGGGCCCAGGAGATAGCATGGAGGTAAGGCGTTTGCCTTTCATGCAAAAGGTCATCGGTTCCAATCCCGGTGCCCCATATGGTCCCCCGTGCCTGCCAGGAGCAATTTCTGAGCATG
>PVKC010040016.1:0-12402 GCA_004027635.1 Crocidura indochinensis | reverse complement strand
CCCAGACTTTTTTGAATCTATGATTTTATGTGCAGAGAAAACAAAATAAAAACAGCAAATAATGACTCTCTGCCCAGTATAAATTAGCTGTTTGTCCTTATTTTCTGATTTTAAACATTCTGTTCAAGTTGTGAAATAAAAATGAAGAGCGACATTTATGCATTTTCAAATTTTCTATAATAATAAGGGTACTACATATATTTTGAAAATATTTGCATATATGTCTTATTACAATAAAAAGTGACATTGATATTTCCAATTTTATTTTATTTTATTTTATTTTATCTTTCTCTTTCTTTTTGCACTCCAGCATGGTTTGATTTCAGGATGGAGACTATTGTGTGGTGCTTGTCTTTATTGCTGTAATGCTCACTGGATATTTTATTTGATATTTCTTTCTGTATTGTTGCGGTGTTTCAATTACCTTTTTTCCTGTCCTCTCTCAAACTGAGGTTGAAAGCCTCTAGAAGGACTCCACCCATTTTCAGTTATTAGAATTTGTTTTACCCCATTCTACTGCTTTTCTTTCCTTCGAACAAAACCACATAACTAGCTCCGCATCTCAAATAGAGAGGGAAACAAGGGAGGGTACCAGGACCAAACAGATATATGATCACTAATAGTAAGCTAGACACAGAGGGGACCACTTACTCTAGCAACCCAGAGGGTAATAGTGGGGGATATGGGTTGCAGGAAGGGAACGGGGGTGGGGGGATGACAAATTTGGTGATGAGTATTTCCCTTATTCAATGTTAATATGTACCTAAAATACTACTGTGAAGGATATGTAAGCCAATATGGTCAAAATAAAAATTTAAACAGAAAAGAGGAAAAAAAGTGACATTGGAATTTCATAATCAGTTTATTTAAAATTCTGCCTTACTAGAGTTAAAAAGTTTGTGTTATTCTACTTCATTAAAATATCAGGATAAGGAATAAATATTTTTGTGAGAAATATAACTAAAGTTATACAATAGAGCGTGATATTCCACTGAGTATAATAGGTTACTTCTCTAGAATATAATAGCTTCTAAGGAACTAGAGAGGTGAGGTGGGTGGGGTTTTTGCCTAGCAAGTGACCTATCTGAATTTGATTTCCAGCATGCCATATTGTCAGAGGGGTGATTACTGAGAACAGAGCATTAGTGAACTCTGTGCATCACTGAGTGAGGTTCAAAAACCAAACAAACAAAATGATGACTTTACGGGAGCTGAGATTATAACTCAAAATTTGGAGTGCATGGTTTGCTTGCAGAAGGGCCCGAGTTCAATCTCTGGAACTGAATGAATTGGAGTATTAGACACATTTTTAATGGCTTCCAGTCTTGCTGGAGCAATTCTGAATTGCCTAGTCTGAGAACCAAAGAATTAGATTAGCATCACCAGGCAAAGGATAGTCTTGGAGCCCAACGGCACTGCTTGGGAGACCCCCTTTGCAAAGCAATTGAAGACATTTTGAATAAATTCTAACATGGAAAATATAAGTGTACTTAACAGAGGGTATAAAATTGGAACAAATGTAGCTCTCCATTTATTTCTAACAAAAATATATGTGCAGTCCCCTCCTTTTGCCCTTTCATTAATGCTAAATTTGAGAACAAATATAATTGGCAGCCAAGAATAATACTTAATATTTTGCCTTTCATATGATCTGTGGGAAGCGAATTATGCACCAAAAGTTGTCATTGTTCTTAATCCATTTTCCCCCATTACTTTCTTGGCTTTTTTATTTTCTTTTGCCTCTTTGGCCACTTTTTTTCTCAAAGTGCCTATTCATTAATAAGTTAACTTTATTTTTATTTTAATAAAATATGGGAAAGTTGTATAGCAAAAATTTTTTATATGTATTTAAAAGAGTTCTTGGTATAAAAATTTGAGATTTTCACTGTTCAAGTGACTTGAGTTGAAAATTATGTGAAAATATGAGTTAAATGTTAATAAGTAAGTTCCTTTATAATAATTTTTTGTTTTCTTATAAATGATGTAAATGTCATTGCTGGGGAAAGTAGTCAAGTTGTATAGCCAAATCCTCAAATAAGTGAGGCCCTAGTTATATCTTTTGTGCCAAAACCTCAATGGTCAGTGGGGCTTTCAGGACCCTAGATTATCTCACACTGCCCACGTGAAGAATTATCAGGTATACAAAACTGGACAACGCACCACCAGAGTAATCCTGGACACTGTACTATTCGGGCTTAGCCCGAATAATGTTTTTAAAAACTTGGAAGCATTGAATCAGGCATATCATACCTGGAAGATCAGAACATGTTGTCAAACAAATCTGTTTACATATCCAGAGACTGATATTTATTATCTAGTTGTCTTGGTCAATGTATTTAACCTTCAAGAATTTCAGTTAACTTATCTATAATGTGGAGATTACAGTATGTAGATGTTTCCTAGGGCTATTATGGAAGACTAAGTGAGATGTCAAATACTTTGAAGAGTGAGCAGTTAATTATTTTGTATATTCAACCAAATGTAATTTAGCTCCTTCCTTTCTGCTAAGGAAAGGAATTTACACAAGTATGTTGGTGTTATTAGTACTATTTCTTTCATAACTTGTTTTTATCAGTTAAAATCTCAAAAATTTGTTTTCTCTTACCAGAGTGGTAGTATACAGGTAGGGTATTTATCTTGCACACAAACAACCTGACTTTGATCTACAGCACCACATATGGTTCCCTGTCACCCCATATGGTTCCCTGAATACTACCAGGAAAGATCCCTAGTTCAAAGAGAGGAGTGAGCCCTGAGCATTGCCAGAGGTCATCCGAAAACAACACAAAAGAAAAATCTGCTTTTTTTTCTATTTTTTATGATAGAATATAATCATTACAATTGACTGGTCAGAGATTAGCTTAAGGGTGGGGCTCGAACTCCTGTTCTTAGGGCCTGGGAGGACCTTCCTCCCTTCCTGGAGCAGGTTCTTTAGCCAGTACGGGCTGGCCTTTGGCAGACCTCCATATGTGGCAGAGGCCTCGTGGCCCGGCCTAGGGTGGGGACTCTCGGACCTGGATCACCCAACCCCCCTCTTCCTCTTTCCTCCGGATCTCCAGGTGGGCTCCTTGGAGGACCTTATGGGGCACCCTGGGTTTTCCCCACTTCCAGGCAGGCTCCAGAGATTGGCTTATGTGCTTGAGTTTGATCTGGGGGGTGACAGATAGCTGCTCAGCTATACTCAGGCTGTCACTGGCAATTTCATACCTGTTTACATGTTGCAAACCTATACTCCTCCCAGCTATCAGTACCCCAGATATACCCTTCTTAACTTCAGTAACACAGTTCTAATCTCAGACCAAAGACATACAGTGGATCTAACAATCCCAAAACTATTTTGAAGGACATAAATTGAACACATATTGAACACATATATCTTCTGAATATTTTATGTGTGCTTTCTTTAACAGCTATAACTCTCTCTATATATTCTTCTGCCATGTGTTTCTTTCCACTTTTCATCTTGTCTTTTCCTTATAAGCTGTTCAGTAAGGATTGTTGGTGGAAATGTCCCTCAGTTTAATGCCTATGATTGAACTATGTCATGGAGATTGCTGGTCTTTTTCCTATTGCCTCCAGATGCCCCAGTAATGGTACATGGCATTGATCCTTGTTTGCATAGACATATTAAAATGGGAAAACACTATACATACAGATAAATTCTTATCTAATAGAGGTAGGAACACACAAATCTCATTACAATGTACCTTATACCCTGAATATTGATATAATGACCTGGCAAAGGCCTCAGAAGAATGGGCCTCCTCTATTCACGCCAGAACTAGGCAAGCTCTCTACGAAACATCTGAGGTCTCTTATAGCAACATCTGGAAGCAATCCTCTACCAGGAAAGACACTACCAAAGGTCTGACATCCATCTCCTAAAAGGAGACTTCCGTTAACACTGAGAAGACTTGACAACAACAATAACCTACTCTACAGGACATGGTTTTCTCTATTGCCCCTTCAGTGTGAGGTGAAAGGAGAGGATGCTCTGCACCACCCTGACTGCAATATGGGATATGCAGACCCCAGGATCTTTAATACAGAAGCATGATACCAATAACAGAGACTATGTGAGGAATGAAGGTGTATTGCCACTACAGACGATGACTTGGATTGGACAAACTAGTTTGCTTGAGGCCTAGAGTTGGTCTTATGCCAGGAAACTTCAGGGGTAGGGTCTCCTTGTATTTAGGCCATAATTTTCTTTCCATGTCCCTTATATTTTGGTGGGCCTATGCAAACAAATGCCACTCTAACGCCGTTTTTTACTATGTTCCCTTGACTCCAATCCTTAAGAAAAACAATCCACTAAAACATTGGGATTAACTTAAACTAGTATACATATGCATGGAACTAGATAAATGTACTTTTCCCTCATTGTTTAAGGAGTTACATAAGTCTAATGTCTTTAGATTATATTGTGTGCTGCTAAAAAATAGTATGTACTACAATTGGGGATTTAAGGGACAAAGTAATTGTATTGTACATGGGTTCAGCTTTGTTTTTCTTAATGCTCTTTGGCTGAAAATTCAAGGCTGGGATATCATTGATGGGACTACCGAGAATTCTGTTTATGGGTGATTGTGCTTCCACTGTAACTTTACCCTGTCCTCTTTCTTTGCATCTTTGTTGTCATAATTAAAATTAAAAAAAAAATTAAGGGCCCGGAGAGATAGCACAGCGGTGTTTGCCTTGCAAGCAGCCGATCCAGGACCAAAGGTGGTTGGTTCGAATCCTGGTGTCCCATGTGGTCCCCCGTGCCTGCCAGGAGCTATTTCTGAGCAGATAGCCATGAGTAACCCCTGAGCACTGCTGGGTGTGGCCCAAAAATCAAAACAAAAACAAAAAAAATTAAAAAAAATACAAAAAACCCAAAACAATTGACTGGTAATGCATATTGCTGGTGATCTAGATATTGATTTAACTTTCACATCAATTGCCTGTCTGTCCATAAGTAGTAAAATAACTTAAAACCTGTGTCCTTTCAAAGTTTACAAAGTTAGGGAATACCTTAAAGAATTAGGGAAGACATTAATATTACCTAACATTAAAAATATTTTTTAAAGAGTTGGAAGTAAGTTAAATATAAACTTTTAAATGACTGGCTAAGTATTTGCTGTGTTCATAGTAAAATATTTTTTGGGTCACACCCCACAGTGCTCAGGGGTTACTCCTGGCTCCATGCTCAGAAATTGCTCCTGGCAGGCACAGGGGACCATATGGGGCACTGGGATTCGAACCGATGACCTTTTGCATGAAAGGCAAATGCCTTACCTCCATGCTATCTCCCGGGCCCCCATTGTAAAATTTTGAAATCATTAAAATATTTCAGACTCATAAATTATTATAGAACTATAATCTTTATATGTTATTGAAATATGACAGAATTATATTTGTAACTTAAAAATATTTTAACATTTACTTTAATTAAGTAGTATAAGTTAATATTCTTAGTTGATAGTTCTATAGTTCTAGACAGTTTTTCTTTAATTTATATAAAGCTATATTAGCACCAACTTTTAAATTTAAAAATAATACCAAAATAGAATTCACAGAGTAAAAGATGAGAGTTAAGCTAATTTTCTCCGTGCTTTTAATTTATAGGCAATAAAAATAATAACACAATGTTCATTTAATAAAACTAATCAGGTACTTAGTAACACACAGCAGAAATATAGCATAGTATACTGAATGTCCTCCCAATATAACATATTTTCTTCCTAAATAGTTTGATAGAAAATGCCAATATATCTCAGAAACCATGACTGTCATTATTAACTTTTCCTTAGTAATATTCATTACTTTAACTTCATTTGAAGCCCCAAATAAATTCATAACAGAAACCTGTTGAACTGGTAAGAAGAGCATTTCCAAATATGCAAAACACAGATGTCCACCTCTTGTATAAAATTGAATTGTGAAATTATGAGAGTCTAGTGAAAGCTTACTGTGTCATAGTAAATGGAATATATACCAGTCTGCTAGAACAGTGCAACTGAGAGAATCCATAGGAAATTTGGTCAAATACAGCTAGGAAATCATACCTGCTTTAAATATCCAGAATTCAAATAAGTTTGCTTTTTCTTAGTTGAAACAAAACTACTGGAAAGATAACTGTTATATAACTCCTTAAAAATAAAAATACTTTAAAGTACATGTGGTAGGGAATATATTCATTTTTGTTCTGAGATGTCAAATGGATCTCAAGGGATTTAATCCTGTCGGAACAGAAAATTACATTTTTTAGCAGCTCTGAAATGTAAGACAGCAGTTAGAAATTTCATCACTAGTTTACTTGAGCTGGATATTATATTTATCACTATAAGTAAATGGTATTTTTCTAAAGGATATCTCACTAATTTTGTTATATTCTCTGTAAGTCACTTTCTATTCAAGAAACATGAGGAAATTACAGTCATCACAGACATTGTCTAAAGAAGAAGCTGGAGTTAACAACCTATTGAAGAAAGTCATAGAGAAGGTGTGACAGTAGCTGGCAACTTGAACCCAGGTAGTTGGAGACCCCTATTTTCCCCCCACTGTTGTTTTGGACATTCCCTTACTAGGTAAAGCTTCTAGACAGTGCCTTGAAAGTATGATTCAGACCAACTGGACTAGTGGTTTTTAACTCCTTTATACCTACACAAAGGTGCTAAGTGTCAATAATGTTTCTGTGAATTCAGACTGCCGACTGGTAATTAAAAACCACTGGTGTCACCGGGACTGGCGAGGTGGCTCTAGAGGTAAGGTGTCTGCCTTGCAAGCACTAGCCAAGGAAGGACCGCGGTTCCATACCCCGGCGTCCCATATGGTCCCCCCAAGCCAGGGGCAATTTCTGAGCGCTTAGCCAGGAGTAACCTCTGAGCATCAAATGGGTTTGGCCCCCAAAACAAACAAACAAACAAACAAACCCCACTGGTGTCAGGCTGGAGAGATAGCACAGCGGTAGGGCATTGGCTTTGCATGCAGCCGATTAAGGAAGGATGATTTTTCCAATCTCGCCATCCCACATGGTCCCAGTGCCTGCCAGGGACAATTTCTGAGCACAGATTTCTGAGTGCAATTTCTGAGCTCAGAGCCAGGATTAACCTCTGAATGCCACCAGGTGTGAACCCCAAACCAACCAACCAAACACAAAACCCAAAAAACTACTGGCGTAGATGAGTGTTTCTTGATCATTTTTTTAATGTGCATCTCTACCAAACTTTCATTTTTAAAATAATTGACTAGGATTCGTTTCCATAGTGTACCGTATTTTAATCTGATCATCTATCAACAGGCACATTGGTTGCTTCAATATTTTAGCTATTAAAATAACACAGGAGTAATCTTTAGGGGTGAATCTTTACTTTTTTTTTTTTTTTTTTTTTTTTTAGTTTTTGGGCTACACCCAGTGACTCTAGGGTACCCCTGGCTATGTGTTCAGAAATCGCTCCTGACTTGGGAGACCATATGGGATGCCGGGAATTGAACCTCTGTCTGTCCTAGGCTAGACTGGGCTAGGCAGATGCCTTATCTCTAGCGCCAACCCTCCGACCCCAAATCTTTACATTTTTGTGCTAGCATTTTTGTATTGTTCAGATAGACAAAGGATTACTTTGTGAGATAGATGTATGATTACTGAATTATGTGGTTAATCTGCATTTTGCTTTAAGTGGTTCTATAATGTTTCTAAAATGGTTGCATGAATCTATGTTTTTCCTAATAGAAATTTCTTTCCTTTTATGTACTAACAGTTGTTACTACTTTAAATAAATTTAAAACGTATAACTTTAAATTTAGAATAGAAAAATACCGGGGTATCTTTTGTTAGCCCAATTATTCTCCCTTAATTTCCTGAGATAGGTTTAAGTTAGTAGTATTGTTTCTCTGTGTATATATGGCAAGTAAAACCACATATAACAGTAAATAAATTTTTCCAGCTCTAAATTAAATACATAATATGGTTGCTATTTAATTGCTCAAAATTATCCAACACTCATCTCTGCTCTAAATTCACTAGATTTCCGAGTAATTAGATGGTCTTTTATTTTAATGAGGTAATTCTTGGTAGGCCACTGCATATTGTTTGAGAATAAAATGGAGTAGAGATTGAGTTAATGGTTTTACATGATAATATACCGAAAGTTTGAAGTTTGGTAGATTTCTGTTCTTTTCCTTATGTATCTTTTTTTATCATATTTTATCATATTTATTGCACAATAAATCAGTACATGTAAGTGATTCCATAAGTTTATCTGTTGTTCTACCATCTTATAATTCTTGAGAAGGAAACAATGGAAACTCCACTTTTAAACTGGCTAGTCAGAAGTCTGAGAAAATATAATTTGTGAATGGTGTCTGCAGTAGGTACAGTTTTGTGGGACTGAGACTTGAACTTGCTGGATCTGATTCTAAGTTTTGGTAAATGATGTCAGAATTGAATTAAATTGAATGGTATCTAGTTCATGATGCATAATTAGTAAGTGTGAGAAAAAAATTCATACATCTGGTATCAGCGATATTGTGAAGGTTATAGTCTTATTAAAGTTAAGAAATAGAGTTTATGTGAGATATACATTGCAACTTTAACTGTCTTAATCAATAAATCAATTTCAATTTAGAGTTCTCTCAGCTTTTGTTTAATATTTTAACAAGAGTGTAAAAGCATACACATTAAAGAGAAAATTTAGTTTTGGAATATTGAAGCCTTCTGACAATTAGTAATGACTGTTATCCTGGTATATCACTTTTTATCTATTTAAAGTATGATTTGTCAGAAATTATTATCGCTATTCTTTCTTTCCTTTTATTACTGTTAATCTGGTCAGCCTTTTTTTTTTTTTTTTTTTTTTTTTTGAGTCACACCGGCAGTGCTCAGGGGTTACTCCTGGCTCTAAGCTCAGAAATCGCTCCTGGCAGGCTCTGGGGACCATATGGGATGCGGGGATTGGAACCATCAACCTTCTGCATACAAGGTGAATACCTTATCTCCATGCTATCTCTCTGGCCCAATCTGGTCAGCTTTATTACTATTAATGTGGTCTGTTATTTCCTATCACTTACTTTTAATATGTGTTTTTATTTTTAAATAGATTATTTTTATAGACAGTATTGATTATTTTAGTCTTCTGGCAATCTTTTCTAGTAATTGTGGTATTTATATTGCAGGTATTTCTAATGAATTTTTTTGTTCGCTTTTTGGGCCATACCCAGTGATGCTCAGGTGTTAGTCCAGGATGCTAAAAATTGAACCTGGGTTGGTAACATGCAAGGCAGACACTTTATCCCCTGTACTAACTCTCTGGCCCCTAACATAATTTTTTGACATAGATTAAATATCTACCATTGGCTACTGTTTTCTATGTCTTGACTTTTTACTTGTTCTTAATTTTTATTTCACATATTTTGGGCATAATTTATAACCATTTAGTTAAAATTCACTTGGAATATGTTTTTGGTTAAAAAATAATATACTATTTATTTTTAATTACTGGTAGTTACCCATTCTATTTGTTGCATAGTTTCTCCTATACTCATTCATAGACCTCTACTAGAAATCAACATCTGGTGCTTTTTATAATTTTACTACTAGCTTTCTCTGGTATAATTTTATATCCTGTGGCCATTTTATATAGTGTCAGTCACTGTGAATTTCATACAATAGAATGAATTTCTTAGAATAGTTACTCTTCCTACTACTCTTCCACAACAACAATATAATGGAAGCCTCAATTCCTGTTCCCCTATGGCTTCCTTTCTCATTTCTTTCATCAAACCTTGATTTCTTTCTCTCTCTGTCTTTCTCTCCCTTAAGCTCTGCTGTCAAGGATAATAAAGACACTTCCCCCGTAACTGTGTTTTTGAATTTCCTTATCTAGTTATTTTATATACCACAGGTAGGTGAGATATTCTGTGTTTGTTTTTCTTTTGGATCCCTTCACTCAACATGATCCAGTTCCATCCAGGTTACATAAAACTGCATGATTTAATCCATCTACACAGCTGTATAGTTTTCCATCAAAATTTATGATGTAGACACCAAAATTTACAAATTGTTTTATAATATAATTGTTTAAGGCATTAAATATTCAAACCAAATTAATGACCTTTCCTATACTAATCTTCTATTAACCACCCACTTACCAAGCCTGCCCTTTTACTAGACAGAAACATTTATTTCATACTGCTGCCACAAAAACAATGGCACATAGAATTATCAAAAAAATAGATCAATAGAAGATAATTTGTCGCTGTTGTTATTTCTCACTATGGTATTATTAAAGTCAGTGTCTGGGGATTTACTGAGTTGATTGGTGCTAGCTGAATACATTCAGAGGATATATTCAAATTTTCTGTGTTATTATTTCATTTTCTCAAATATAGGCAAATTCAAATTAAACTCCCAGAATCATGAGATATATTAATAAGTGTTTTATGAAACTACTATTGGAATGATTTGTTTCAGGGGAATAGAATCTACAGCACAAAAGTATTATCAATTGAAGCTCTTGGGGTTGGGGATGAAGATGGATTTATTTTAAATTAGTTTTTAATTTGAAATCATTTTGCATTCACTGAAAATTGCAACAGAAGCACAGAAAGCTTTTATGTGCCATTAACCCACATAACATTTCTCTATATTACATATTGCATAATCATAGTAAAATGAATTACATTAAGAAATTAAAGTCTGTATAATATTATTGACAATGTAAAGACTTTGTATTTTGTCATTTGTACTGTTATTCTGACCAAACTTACACCCCAGAATTCCATATTGCCTTTAGTTGTTTTCTTTTCTTCAGTGCTCAGGGGTTACTCCAGGCTCTGCACTCAGAAATCACTCATGGTAGGCATGAGGGGTCGTATGGGATCGGGATTCGAATCACCATCTGTCCTGGATAGGCTGTGTGCAAGGCAAATGCTCTACTGTTGTTCTCTCTCTCCGGCTCCAAGTTGTTATATTTTCATAGTCTTCTCAAATCTATCATCACGTGCCCAACTTTGTCTTTTTTGACCCTGACATTTTAAAGAACATGAACCAATTATTTTGTACAGTGTCACTCAATTTAGTTTTATCATGTTTCCTCCTGACTAAATTTAAGTTAAACATTTAAAAGAAAATGTTTTATTATATTACTATATAATTATCAGAGATATAGCTCATAGACATTTATTAGAATCAATGATGTTTTCTAATCATTTTAATTTTTATCATTCGGTTGAGATATGTCTGCTAGGTTTTTTACAATTAGTCATCTTTTTTCCCTTTGTAATTATATTGTGAAGAGATATTTTGAAACTACTCAGTCTTCTTTTATTTTATAAAATAAAATTTTTGTATTTTATTTTATTCATGCGCTAATTGTAGCATCCAACTGTAAATTTTGCTTGAAATGATTTTTAGTGTGGTGTTTGCTTAGTAGAATTTTCTATCTTGTCATTACTACTCTATTGTTTAGAATTTATATTAAATTATATACCTTTTACTAATTTATTTACTTAAAAATTTTCCTTAATTACTATGGATTAAGATTATAATGTGTAATTTATTTTATGTTTGAAATAACCAGTATCTGGTCACAAAAATTCTTCAAGTTTTTCTTTAATGGATGCTCATCATTTTATAGAATTTCACTTTGAGAAAAACAGACAATACATGCAGAATATACCTTTTGACATGTGGATTCCTTTACACTGAATATAAAATATTGAGACTCAGTATATTCATAAAAAGTATAATTTTTAGGGGTCATATCTAACAATGATGCAAGAGACTCTTGTCAATTATTAATTAAGAAGTGTCAGCCAATGCTAACCTCACACCAGAATTTATAATAAAAATAGCATATTGAAACTATGTCCAGTAATTTAACAGACTTGTTTGAGAAAGTGAAAACAAGCAAAATTAATATACATTATTTTAATTTTGTAAAGTTTGTTGGCACACTCTCAGAGTGATGCCATACAAAGTGAGTTTGCTCTTCTGGATATATAATGACAAGAGTAAATGAATATAATTTAGACATTTTTTAAAATTTATGTTAAGTTTAAATGCTAAGTAAATTACTTGAATAATGTATGTATCTATTTTAACTAAAGGTCTCATTTTAGCTAGTTTAGAAATTATATATTTAGATTTAAATTGTTTTGAAATTTGTTATTCAGTAGATTTTCTTTATAAAAAGGTGTCTAAATATCAACAACTTTAGAAAGGAATCACTGGGGTTGGAGAGATAGCATGGAGCTAGGGTGTTTGCCTTGCACACAGAAGGATGGTGGTTTGAATCCCAGGATCTCATATGGTCCCCCATGCCTGCCAGGGGCGATTCCTGAGCACAGAGTCAGGAGTAACTCCTGAGCGATGTTGGGTGTGATGCAAAAAAACAAAAACAAAAACAAAATTAAAAAAAA
>PVKC010040015.1:0-12422 GCA_004027635.1 Crocidura indochinensis | reverse complement strand
CATTTATTTCTTAATGACTGCCTGAACTTACCGCACCATCCACAAAAAAAAAAACACAGATTCTATTTTCTCCACATCCTCCTCTTCCACACAGTGGAGTACTTTTTGTTGTTTGATTTATTTTTGCTCCACACCCTGTAGTGTTGGAGTCTTGTTGCTGTTTGGAGGCTATTTCCAACATACTCTGCAATTCAGGGGGTGTCTATAGGTCACCTGCATGCAAATTAATACCTGCATACAAAGCATGTGCTGTCTTTCTAGTAGTAGCATGTCTCTTTGATGATAAACATTCTAATACATACTTGGTGATGCTCATTTGAATTTACAGGTAATTAGTGATTTTAAGCCCATTTTTATTTTTACCTGTTGGCCCTTTCTTTATTCCCTTGTTGGAATGTCTTCTCAAGTAATATGTCCATTTTTTATACTTACCTGGCAGGGGCGATTCCATGATCACGAAGGTGGTTTCCCCAGGGTGTGGCTCGCCCATTGCACTCTGGGCGTGCTGACCCCTGCTATTTCCCCAAATGTGGGAATCTCGACTGTGTAATTTATGGTAGTGGGGGACTGCGTGCGCGCTCTCCACTGAAAAAAAAAAGTAATATGTCCATTTTAGATATTAGCTTAGCTGGTTTTTGTTTGTTTTGTATTCTGCTGTTAAGATGCCTGAATATTTTATATTATGCAAATTAGTCCCTATTTATATAGAATATGCAAACATTTTCCCCAATTCATGCACCATCTTGTGAGTTTATTGATTTTTTATAAACAAAATTCTGATTTGTAGACAAATAATAACTGAACAAATATGTATGAAATCATATGTCTTGCATATAGATATAATCTCCATATAAGCAATATAAGAAATAATTATAAGTGATCGTTGAATGAATATGGATTTAAAATATATATATATATATATATATGTATTTTTTTTGGTTTTTGGGCCACACCCGGTGACGCTCAGGGGTTACTCCTGACTATTCGCTCAGAAGTCGCTCCTGGCAGGCAGGGGGGGCCATATGGGGAAGCGGGGGATCAAACCGTGGTCTGTCCTAGGTTAGCGCAGGCACCTTATCTCCAGCGCCACCGCCCGGCCCCGGATTTAAAATATTTTTACTATTTAATGGAATAAAAATTTCACACACATTTTATTTTTTTATTATTTTATATTTTGGGGATTTTGGGTCAAACCTGGTGACACTCAGGGGTTGCACCTGGCTATGTGCTCAGAAATTGCTCCTGGCTTGGGGGACCATATGGGATGCTGGGGGCTCTAGGTTAGCTGCATGCAAAGCAAATGCCTTACTGCTTATGCCACTGCTCCAGCCCTTTCATGCACATTTTAAATGAAAACTTATAACTCAACAGACTCAGAAGTTGTGATGTTCTGTATATAAGTTAAATATATTTAACTCTTGCAATATATTGTTTCCTATTTGACCCTTTTCAGAATATAATCATGTATGCTTTATTTATATGTCATAACCATTTATAGATTAAAAATAACTTAAGGATTTTAAATAGTCTTTATATGATCAATTTTATTATATTGGGACTAATTACATTCCAGTTGTTAATTAAGTCCAATTCATAAGTGGAAGAATAGTTAATGTAGAGAGGTTGACACATATTGAAAATTTTCAGATGTTCTCAATTCTCCGAACCACATGTTGTATTTTAATTTTGATGTAGTAAATATCATAATTTAAAATATATGCTTTATTTTATTTTTTCTAAATATCTGATATAGACCAGATGTTCCAAATATACAAAAATCATCCCCTTTCTTATTGGGGAAGAAATATTAGACCTCATCTGCATGTGCTCCAAATCTCTTTCTGTATTTCTGCTTTGGAATCACTCTTGGTGGTGGCAGGGGACAATTGAAGGTGTCAGGGATAGAACTTGTGTTGGCCAAAAGCAAGAGAAGTGACTTAGGTAGCTCCAGCATTTTTCATTACACCATTTATTGTTTCTCAGGGTTCACTTCTGGCACAGCTCCAGGATCTTTTAAAGTGTCAAGGATCAAACCTGGGCTAACTGTGGGTCGAGCAAATCCTCTACTTTGTCTTTCAGTCCCATATTCTGAGTAAAATTTGACCCCTGTTTTATTACAGAATTTTGCCTTTTTGTGGCTCTCAATGTAATCTATATTTGCTTCATGTTTTTCAACAACTTCTCTTTTCAGCTTGAACAATTGCTAGTCAGAGTCATTGGCATTCTCAGCAGAGACAGACAGATTGTTTTTCTGAAGCATTCGTTTATTATTCTGTTTGGTAATACTGATCAATAATTTTTCTTTTGATGGGCTACTAAAACAAATTAAATAGAACAGAAAATGCAAAACCAAAATAATGTTACCTCTGACTATATTTTCTTATCCTTTCTTTATTGTATTAATTACTAAACCCTTTTTTTTAATCATCTGCAATGGTGGACAAACACAGATATACCCAGATATTCCCAAAGATCAGTCATATGAGAATCACAATTGGGTTGCTGTGCTCTTTTCATTTTATAATTATCATCATTGATAAAAGCATTTTCTGCCAACAATTTTATGTAATTTTTTTTTTATTTTGAAAGCTTTATTTAGGAACTTACCTGGCAATGATAGAGGTTTCTGTTGGTTTTGAATTCAGGGATCACTACTGGCATTGTTCAGAGAACCCTAGGGAATACATTGGATTGACCCTTCCTTGGTCAGTGGCATAGAAGACACGTGCCCTTGCCTCTGTATTATCTACCTTTCTAGCCTTAAAGAATTTTATTTTTATATATTATTTGCCTATCCTTTAAGAGAACATTCTTATCTGTAATTCTTAAATCACTAGGGCACCAGAATATTCCTTATATTAAGAAAGAAAAGGATTTGTGATTATGGGAGGAGGAAAAACCAAAGATAATATTAAATACAAATACATGCAGAGAAAAAGAAACACTGAATTTTATTACGATGATGATAAGAAACTTCATGAAAGAGTATTTACAAAGGATGAAATAGTGAGAGAGGCAAAGTTAGGATATTGTTTTTGTCTGCTTCATTTAAGAGACAGTCTTAACCCCAGGCAAACTTCTCAGTGCTGCAAAGCACAAGCAATTATCTCTTTGTATGGAAGTGACTTCCACCTGAAAGGATGGAAATTAGAAAATGAAAAGATGAAAAAGGAAGTACCTGGGGAATATTGTGCCCAAATGCTTGTATTTAACTCTCTAACAGAATAAATCTGACACCAAGTCACCATCTGGTAAATCCTGTGAGAGGGGAAATAATTCTTATTTATAAGAAAACTGTGGGCTTTGGAAAACAAGATCCAGGTTCTTTATCATTCACATGTATCACACATAAATAATTGCCAGTTAAGAGGGTAGTTAAGGAATGGATTTAAGCAAGTGCTTGCAATATTAATAGTTTGCAATAATATGCAAAGTGATGATGCATGATTCAACATTCAGTGATTTGAAGGTGAATTCCAAGAGATTATAATGCTATGTGGCAACCAGTACTAAACATTCATGATATAAACCAAATAGTGTTCCAAACTATTTAAGGAAACATAGCTTTGTGATAATGCACACACATTTATTCTCTCGAACTTTTTTGCTTTCATATAGTGAATTTTTTAATGTTAAGTTTTCTCTGAGAATATAAAGCAGTCCATTGATCTACCTGCTTGCTTGTAACTTTTGTATTATTTACCCAAATTTAAAGCACTAATTTGAATATTTTGTTTTACTGAACATTTCATTTTTAAATGTTACATTTTACTGTAAAGCTAATAAACTATAACATCTTTAAGTATAATCAGCCTTGTCTTTTTTGGTCTGGCATTTTTTTTTCTTTTATGATAGCTTAATTTTATTAAACAGTGCAGTGAATTTCTTAAAAAAATAGTCAAAAAGCTAAGAAATTATTTAAATATAAGACCCAACATTTTTATATAGTTCTTATTCTTAACTTTCCTGCATTATGAAGTTCCTTCACTGAAAAAAAATTTATCTTGTACTCTTACTTTTGTCCCTTGCTTTATTAATGTTTAGACAAGAACTTTGAGAAATCCTAGTGAGTTAATTTAATGTAATTTCAAAATCTTTATATAGTCGGCATTATGTTTTTCTAATTTGACAATCTAGACTATATCTTATAATTTAACCAATTTCAATCTATCATTGTTCATATTAAGTTTGCATCAAAAATAGTATTTCTCTGAGACACTTTTTTTTTTATTTTTGGGCCACACCTGTGATGCTCAGGGGTTACTCCTGGCTATTAGCTCAGAAGTAGCTCCTGGCAGGCAGGGGGGGTGGAGAGGAGGGGGAACAACCATATGGGGAACCAGGAGAATCGAACTGTGGTCCATCCTAGGTTAGTGCAGGCACCTTACCTCCAGCGCCACCACCCAGCCCCTGAGATTCTTTTAAGAATACCATTTCATTACTTTAATTATAAAAGGGCCTTCCTTCTCTCTCTGCCTGCTTTAATACATACAACTTCTTAATTTGATAAAAAAAAATTCTAATAGAATAATGCAAGATCTGATTTCAAATTAAATCTTAGGAGTAAAAATGAAAAGGACCAATTTAAAATAAAGAATTAAGACAAGCTTATTCATCAATGATCACTTGGGCACAGTGGAGAAAGTGCCCTGAGGGCTATTCAATTTAAAATGTTCCATAGGTACTATTGGATCCCTACAGCAAAATATAATAAGGGGTTACTATCCCAATTAAAGTATTGGATATGTCAGCACTTTGAAGGGAATATCTTCATATGGTTTGAGAAACTAGATTGCTAGTACTGCAATTTTGGCACAAATTTGCTTAGAATATTTTGAGAATAATCAGACTGCCTTCTTAATTTCTAAATTTTGTTTTTCTTTATTTTTTAAAGGAATTCACTTGTTCAATGTCCCAAAGTACTAATTATGAGTTGACACTGGGCCAGATCAGGGTGAATATTTTTATAAAATTTAAATTACTGAACACCTAAAGTTAATCCAGGTGGTATGTCCTCTAGTTTCTTACACTCTGATTTGAATTTAGACAAATATCTCCCCAGTGCTTCACCTTTGAAATCCTTTCTGCTCACCCAAAGTGTTCATTTATAAACATGAAATAGCTTTTCTCTGTAATTACATGGATAGATGACCTATTTCCAGATTATATCTTACTGGAAAAGTTGAACTGATTACCACACTTAAGTACTCAAAAGTCTTGCGCCATACTTGAAATTGAGGGCATATGATGTATATATAACACTTTGGAAGTCAAGATCTCTGAGTAAATTATGTCCAGTCTTCATAAACTAAATGCTGTTATCTTCGGAAAGGGATACATTTTCTTTGTATTTCAGTTCTCTGTTGTCGTCTTGTATAACAATTATTCACACCTCCTGAACCTTTATGAAGATTTAGAGTCATTTGATTGTAGGTGCTTAAAACACCACCTTGCACACAATCAAAAACTAAGATTTACTCATTATTTTATATACCAAATGGCTAATTTTATATTAATTTGAGTTATGTAGTATAAATACAGAAGTAGCATTGACAGTACTGCTTTCTATATATACATATATTGTGATTAAGAGTGGTGAATATTGTTATAAATGCAGTGAAAAGATAAAAATCAACTAACATTATCAAAATATGTGTTGTTACATAATAGTAAATTGAGAATGAATCATTTAAATTAAGGGAAGGTGAAAGGTAGATAAAATCATATGAATAGAACTTTTTTTTTTCTTAAAAATAGTCAGACAATACAATATGTAAGAGAGTTGGGGCCAGCGAGGAGGTTGCGCTAGAGGTAAGGTGTCTGCCTGCAAGCGCTAGCCATGGAAGGACCGTGGTTCGATCCCCCAGTGTCCCTTATGGTTCCCCCAAGCCAGGGGCAATTTCTGAGCCCTTAGCCAGGAGTAACCACTGAGCATCAAAGGGGTGTGGCCCGAAAAACCAAAAAAAAAAGGGGGGGTGGTAGATTGATTCAGGGAGTGAGGAAACATAGTGCAGTGGTAGAATTTAGAGCATACAGATGGAAATTCTAGTTTAGTGGTTTTATTTTTTAAGTTAAAAAAATCACAAAACATGAGCATTGAAATTTTCCAGAAGCATAACATAGGAGATGGTAGGATTATCTCTGAGCACAGAGCCAGGAGTAATACCTGAACGTGGCAGGGTGTGCCTTCCAATTAAAACAATATTTAAAATACTAACTACATTCAGGGAAATGTTTAAAGTGAAGAGCATAATTCTCATATACACAAGGTTTTGAGTAACTAACTTTTAATTTGAAGTCAGTTTTCTATATTGTTTTCTATAAATCCTAAATTTTCCAAAAATAATTATGATTGATCGCTTTGGTAACACAAATCTAAGTTACATATGGTTATAAACTTGGAAAAAAGTTCTTTAGACAATTATACTCTTGCTATTTTGTGACTTCACCAAGCATTGCTCAGGATTTACTCTTTGCTCCAGGCTCAGGGATTATTCCTGGTGGGATTCAAAGGAACATATGGTTAGCAGGGGATTCGACTCATCATTTATGTACTAGTCAAATATGCATTTTATATTTATATTATTTCATATATAAGCTCTGTCAGCCTAGTTTAAATATAAACACATGATTATGTTTCTATGTTTCTGATAATAATATATCTGCATGCTATTATTCTCTGATAATTTAAATGTTCTCTGATTATATTATGACTATGATTTTTTCTGATAGTTTTAGATAAATGGTTAAGATTGTAGTTAGTATCTTAAATATTGGCCGAAAGATTACTTTAAGAAAGTAGGCGTTTCAATAATTATTTTGAGGGGATATTAATATAATAATATGAATTGAAATAAAGAATAAAGAATTGGGAGGGTAAAGTATTGAACCCAGACCAGACAAATTTTCCTCACATCCTAAATTAGAGTGAGTCTTCCTTGGTAGTGGTAGTGACATGATGCTGTCATGTCACTAAAATAGCAATTAAAAACATTGTTAATTCAATTATAGCATTTATGTTTCAAATATATTTATTGATTCACATCAATTACCTATAAAATATTCTATTATTTATTTTAGCAGACAATTTTCAAGTAGCATATTAATATAACTTGTATGTGTCATTGCATATTAAATATATGCTATATATAGTATATGTGTAATCATATGTATATATCATATATATGCAGTATCATATATTTAGTATATATAGTAATCATAATGCTAGAAAACAAAAAGCTGTGTTATATTTGACTGTTACATAGGAACACTGTTTAGCAGATGAAACTGGTACTTTTAAAGCTACTTGGTGAGATGAATGGAGTGTGCTTTTTATTACTTCATCCTTACACATTCTGACAAGTTTCTGTTTTATCAGGCGATGATGCTTTGAGATAAATAGTTTCATTGCCAAAAAAGATAAACACAATTGACAAAGTCTGGAAGAAAGATAAAGTACATTAGCACCATCTCGACATAAATAGGAAGGCATTCCAGGAATAGGATGATGTTATATACAACAAATTTATGGTAAAGACAAAATCTATATAATTGTCAGAAAGGCTTTGGTCTTAGATACTAATATCAGTCTGTTCTAGCAGGAGGATGAATGATTCAGTATCACTCTCCTTCAACTTTAATCTGAATGACCTTTTTAAAATTTGAATAGAATCTATTTGATTGCCACTGAGGAAGGATCATTATTGCAATGTCTGGAATAAAATATTCAATACATCATGTTCTGTGGGTCCAAGAAACTTATTTTGGGGGACAAAATGGAGGTGATGTAGCTACTTATACACATAAATAAGATAATAGTAAGACTTTTTATTAACTCAGGAAAAATGTATTTGCACAAGATGTATTAGAAAGCATTTCAAGACAATCAGTAGATAGTAGCAAAAGAAATAATAACCCTTAGGCATTTTCTTGTATCCTAATATCCCTTAGGCATAGTGTGAGATATTATGTTTGCATATATTTATCTTTTTGTAAATATGCAAGGATTTTTAATAATACATTAACCGTAAAATGTTCATACTTTGAGAGGACAGTTATATATAATTATAAGTGATCAAAACATTAGAGAATATTCAAGTTCTTATTGTTTTTCAGTGCCTTTGACATTTAACTTAATTTCTACATCAAATAATCATTTCTTTTATCTAAATTTCTTAGAGAAAAGACAGAAAGTTAAAAGCATAATGGTAGATTTCATCTTCTTTCTTCATAATTGGAAACCTCCAGTATGCTTTAATAATCTCAAGTAGCCTCATATTTGAAATGGTAATCTGCTTTTGCAGTAATATTATAATAAAATTAGTTTAATAAGTTTATCTGTAGGAGTATGATATTTATTCATTGTACTTACAAAAGAATACTGAGTGTTAGAGGTAATCAGACCTCCTTAAGAACATATATTTTCCATAACAAGATTCTTCCATTTTTAACTATAGAGTTTATAGTTAATTAAGTGATATAATAAATATGGAGATTATACAGTCAAAGATTTAAATATGAAAGCATTTATTTCCATCTTCTGGTTCTCTCCATTAAGAATCCATATACTATTTTGTCCTTTGGGTACATTTAAATAAGTTTTTTAAAATTTCTCTGTAAGTTAACTTTTTATTATTTAAAAAGTGAAGTAATCTCGGGGCCAGGCAGTGGCGCTGGAGCTAAGGTGCCTGCCTTACTGCCCTAGCCTTGGACGGACCACTGTTCGATCCCCGTGCCCCATATGGTCCCCCAGGCCAGGGGCGACTTCTGAGCGCATAGCCAGGAGTAACCCCTGAGCATCACTGGGTGTGACCCAAAAACCAAAAAAAGAAAAAAAGTGAAGTAATCTCAGTCTGAATTATTTTAGTTCTTTCCTAACAACCTTAATTTGTTTGTTTGTTTGTTTTTTTGTTTTTGGGCCACACCTGGTGACGCTCAGGGGTTACTCCTGGCTATGCCCTCAGAAGTCGCTCCTGGCAGGCACGGGGACCATATGGGGAACCGTGGGATTGAACCGTGGTTCGTCCTAGGTTAGCGTAGGCAAGGCAGGCACCTTACCTCTAGCGCCAGCTTCTGGCCCCAATAACCTTGATTTTTAATCATTTTTATTGAGAACCATGTGAATTACAAGTCATTCACAATTATATTTAAGGTCCAGAGTGACAGTGAGTTAGGGCAATTCCCTACCACCAGCACTGACCTCCCTTTTCCTCTGTTCTCAGCATGCATCCCATACTTCACTACTTTGTCCCCTGGACTGCTAGTGTAACCGGTCCTCTTTGTATATGATTTGTAGATCTTGATTCTGTTGTCATTGACTTTGGATTTTTGACCTTTTATTAAGGTTTTATCTCTCTTATCTTATTGTATGTATAATTCATCAAAACAAATATTCATATCTACTCTTTGACATTCTTATCATCTAAAATTTATATTTCAATTGTGACCATTACATTATTTTCTGCAATTAATATTTGGAATAGATACTGTGTGAATGGTATACATAAGAAAAGCAAAGAACTCATTTGAAGAAAAGCATCAGTGAGGCTATAGCTTATATGACAGTACTGGTGTAGGATTGCAGCTTTTTAACTCTTGAAATTATGCCTTCAATCACAATATGTCCTCAACTAAAATTCACAAAAATTTCAGATTATTTTCCCACACCATATGTTTCTGTAGTAGGCACCACTGTCTTCTCTTTCTTTTTTAACCTACATAAAAATGACTAGATTTAAGTTAATTTAATAATTATTGCCTATTTAATTTAAATTTTATTTAATTAAAACTATGTAAGATTTGTTTCTCTGCCCAAATAAACATTTTGGAAACATTCAATTTCTAAGATATTTTAGAAATAGAATTTTCCTACAAAAACCTTGTGCATGTGATACTAAAAAAGAACTTCCAGTCATGTGTAAGGTGTTGTCCTTGAAGCTTATTCTATAATTATAGAATTTTATTAAATTTTTATATTGAAGTTATCCCTATGCTAGGGAATATATTAGTGAATTTTCTAATACATCTAAGCCATTCCATAGCACAGCTGGTTCAGTGTCTCAGAATGCCAACAAATGCTTGATGACATTTCTAAATATGGATGTTAAAGAGATAAAAAAAGCTTACTTTTATATAATCTAATTTGATGGCAAAGAGATAATAAAGATGTAAGATTTACCTCAAATGTATCTGATATCAGTCAGATCCCCCTGAACACAGAAGTTACCCTAACCACATACAGAAGTCATTCTTTTTTCTTGTTTGTTTTTGGGCCACACCAGGTGACGCTCAGGGGTTACTCCTGGCTAAGCATGCAGAAATCCCTCCTGGCTTGGGGGACCATATAGTACACAGGGGGATCGAACTGTGACCACCCTAGGTCCGTGGCATGCAAGGCGAATGCCCTACCACTGAGACACCACTCCAGCCCTCAGAAGTCACTCTTGAGCACATAACCAGGTATAGCCACGGAACACTGCCTGGTGCATTCTCAAACACCCCAAATTAAAGATGAAATCAATCAAGATAAAAACTTTTCTTATACTTGGTTTTTCCAAATTGCTGTAAAGTATAAAGTGACTCAAAGTTTACAACACAATTATAAATAACAGTATTCCTTATTTATAGTCATAAAAAGTATTAGCCAATGACTAAGAATTTATTAACAGCATATTGCCCTCATTCTTGAAAATTCCTGAAGCCATATCATTTTTATTGGATATCCAGAATAATAAAATCCAACTCTGAGACAATCTGATCACCAGAAATTATGCCTGCCCCTGATACATACATCTTTTTGAGGAGCTTCAGAGACACATAAGTGACTCCAAATACATTATCTCCACCTAACACATCAAGCACGACTGGAACCCCAATTCTGATCATTGGTCTTCACTGTTAACATCCCTCAAAAAAAGAAAAATTTCCTCTAACTGCAGAACATTCTCTTCATCTCTTCACTGCACTCCTTTTCTTCACTGAGTTTTTCTATTTTAGTGACTTTTGTATGTGTTGATAAACCTGAAAATGTTTCACTGTACTTTGTTCTTTGCTCATTTGACATTTTTTGTAACTTCTAAAACATGTACAAGATTGTGCCTTGAAAACATTGATTTCTCATATATGTTTTCTTGCAAAATTAAGATTTTGAGAAAAGAGTATTAGAACTTGTGCCAGTATATAAAGAAATATTTCTGAAAGTCTTCTATTAGGTACAAAAGCTATAGCTCTAGTTTTCAAGCAGACAAGATTGAAAAGGAGGGACAAAAAATCTAGTGGAAGTATTTAGAGTAGAGGAGAAAGGACAAAAAAATGAAACATTCATTCATTCTGATAACTCTGGATTATTGTAAGTATTGAACCCAGAGAAATTTCTTTAAGGTGAAGGAATACAGTTCAGATAAATTTTCTCTTGTTTTACCTAAGACAAAACCTAGAGTTGAAACAGAAATTTTCCAAGGATGGAAGCCTATCTCATACCATAATAAGTATATGTTCATTATGTCACATAAATGTGAGAAAATTACCAAAAGGTGACACTCCACAACTGTTTTCAAGAACTAACATTTCTACATAGATAGTCCTTAAAACTGTACTATATATACTCTACATTCTTAAGGCAAAGGTGCTTTTAGACTCACCATTAGTGTTCAAGAACTTTGACATCAAAAAATGTTTAGCCACATGCAAGGCAACTATCATATCACTTGAACCATCTCTCTGTTCCTTACATATCTCTAAATTCTCATATATTACTGATAAAGTAACGGTCATTGTAGCTTGGGAGAGGTAATATACCATGTTCTGTGCTCAGGAATCAGTACTGAATCAGTGTCAGTGTGCCAAAGAAATACTCAGATGAAAACTTGGAATAGTCAGTTTATTGTTTCTGTCAAAATTTCCTAATAGCACTACAATTTTATGATCACATCCCTCCCATCGAGGAATTAAGTGGCCTATTAAAAATGTAGGAGTAGATTTCAGGTCTCAGTTGTAAAATAATATCCTTTAAGGCTTTGAGAAAATAACTAAATTGTTTGCACTGTTGAATAAGTTTCATTGAAGTATAAACATTGATTTTTTTTCAGGTCAGCACAGTACAAACTGGCTGTTGCTTTCAAGTGCTTTCTCCACCCAAAAATAAACTGGTTTTATAACATTACACCCCACCCATTTTGCCAATATAAATTTACTCTATGTGGCCACTATACAACACATATTTTTTGACAGAAGTATCTTTCTGGGTTATTAGTGATGATTGCAGGGATATAGTTCTTGATAAAGTTCACAAACTTGAGATTGCATCTCAATAATTGTTCAAAGTACTATTATTTATTTAAAGACTGCACAGCTTAGTTCTCATGCAGTCATTGACTTTTCTCAGTTCTCCTGAGAAAAGCTCTAGGAAAGATTAATCTTGAGAG
>PVKC010040014.1:0-12420 GCA_004027635.1 Crocidura indochinensis | reverse complement strand
CCTGGTAGAGGATTGATTCCAGATGTTGCTGTAAAAAACCTTGGATGTTTTGTAGATAGCTTGCCTGGTTCCAGTGTGAATGGAGGATGCCCATTCTTCTGAGGCCTGCGCCAGATCATGAAATCAATGCTCAGGGTATAAGGTCCCATTGCACTAGGATCGGTGTGTTCTTACCTCTATTAGATAAGAACTGATCTGTCAGATTTAATTTTTAACCAGGGAGGTTGTAATTATTTTCATAATTCACTGTTATATGGAACATTTTTATGCTCCATTATTTATTATGCTTCATTTTTAAGTATTTTCTGCTTTTCTGTAGGGAGGTAGATTAATCGGTGGCTGGGAAGATAATCCCTTTAAAGGAGAATTACAGATTGTCCTTAGAGGAAATTATTCTACTCCAGAATGGCCTCTTCCAGAAGGACCAAATCAAGGGTCTAAAGTCTTAGGTAAGTATTTTAATGGTCACATCCATTATATAAGTTTGTGATACTTTTGAGATTATTGGTATCAGAAGCCTTTACAGACCAATACTACAGTGAAGGGTTAAAAATGTTACAAATATTTGTTTGTTTATTTGGGGTCCACGCCTAGCAATATGCTGGGCTTACTCCTGGCTCTGAGATGTGCGTAGGATCCTACTGAGATACCAAATGAGCCACTTGCAAGGCAAGCGTCTGAACCGATCAACTATCTCTTGAGCCCCAATTTTTGTTGTTGTTGTTGTTTTTGTTTTGAGCCACACCCGGCGGTGCTCAGGGGTTACTCATGGCTCTGTACTGAAAAATCGTTCCTGGCTTGGGGGATCATATGGGATGCCGGGCATAGAACCTGCATCTGTGTGTAAGGCAAACACCCTACCACTGTGTTAGCACTCTGCCCCACACCCAATTTGTTTTACTTTAAATCATGTCACATTAAAATATTCATATTTAACAATAAAATGTTATGATCACAAAACTAACACTAACTCTGTAGATATATTTCTTCGTGCTGGATTTTCTCATCATTTTTACTTTATAGAAGCAATAGTACTTTTCAGATATATTTCTTCGTGCTGGATTTTCTCATCATTTTTACTTTATAGAAGCAATAGTACTTTTCAGATTTTAATGTTGTTCCCCTAAAAGGTAACAGTCCTAAATGTTTTTCCATTTACAGTATCAATAACCCATAGCATCGTGGATTCTGATAATAGCTATACACTTAAATCTCTGCGAACTTTATTTAACTTCCCAATTGTGTGTGAAACCTTGTGTCTTTCTCTTTGAGCCTGAAAAGAAAAGGGCCTTAGAGAGTTGAATTAGACAACTTTTATTAATAGGGCTGTATTTTGGTTTAAAAGGCCTCCATTTGCTCTATTGTGCAGTTCCTAAAAATCAATAAACTACGCTGCAAAGGAAAGACCAGAACAAAAAGGCATTCCCATAATATGTGTTTATTTTTTTTATTTTCAATGTAACATTTTAAGCAGCACTAACCAATATAACAGGAGGATAAAAGAGTTCTAACTGCAAATATATTTTTGTTACAAGGTCAGTTTCATGGAGGAATCCTGAAGACAGGACTAATTTTGCCTTTGAGATATTGAAATGTAAACATCACCCTTAAGGGCATCTCCAAAGAAAAAGAGAGAATCAGTGGAAAGAGTGCCCAAATGGCATCACCTTCTTTCACTGTGCCTTGCCAGGAAGCCTTCCTGACTTTTTGTCTTTTCCCAAGGTTTTCTGCATTAATTTAGTGATTCAGAGATGGATCAGAGATGTTTGGTGAACTCCTCAGCATTTTTAGCTGTCTCTTGTGTTGTATTCATTCCTCTGAGGGATGAGTTTTTTCCATACATTTTTTGACATCAGATTGCCTATGCTTTTGAGCTGTCTCATTTTTCTGAGGGATGAGTTTTTCCATACATTCTTACATCAATTTACTTTATGCCTTATACCCAGCTCTTCAGAACTGAATATTCTGAAGAACTCAAGGGGTGCAGGATAATTTCTTTTGCACCCAACAATATAGAGAAATACTAAGGGAAAATTCAAATCTGTATTAATATAACCCTTTATGGGAAATCCAACTTCAATTAGCAACTGCTTATTTGTCTTTCTGTATTTTTACCTATGCCTATAGTTATATGAATTATAATAATATAACTGTAGTTATATACCACTGTAATGGTAATATTGTGCCTCTGGTAAAAAAATGGGGTTAATTTAAAATTTTAATATGCAATTTTATCAATTATTTTAAGGATATATCTATTTTTATCAATTATTTTAAGGATATATATATTTTCAGATATTTTATAGATAAATAAATATTTATAAATAGATAAATAATACTTTATAGATAAATCTCTTATTTTTGCAACATGCTACTCTATTAATTAATTAGAATCTATTTCACTATTCTACTATTGATTTGGACTAATTTGAATTCTCTGATATTTCCAACATTATTGTGAATATTCTCACTAATGTATGATTGACACTAATTTTAGTTTCTGTAAACCAGTGAACTAAAGATGCATCAAAGAGTTCAAACCTTACTAGTCCTAATCATCTGATTTTTCTAGCTATGCCCATATAATCCATATCATTTGCATTCATTTAAGTTGACCAGATGCTTACTAATTATATCAAATAAGGTCAGAGAACTCTTACAAGGGTTAAGGTACTTGCTGTGCATGCAGCCAAGTTTGATTCAATCTCCAACACCATTTATGTTTCTCTGAGCACTCTAGGTATGATTCCTGAGCAAAAGAACAAAGAGTAAACCCTGAGCATAGTTGGGTTTTCACACACACACACACACACACACACACACACACACACACACACACACACACACACACTCGTCCTTAAATGTCAGTTAGCTATTTTCTTTTATACTAGTACCTAACTTGATATAACAGGAGAATAATAGGTGTATCTTTCTCTCCTTCAGGGGTCTTTGGTGAGCTGGATCTTCATGGAATTCCACATGTAGTATATAAAACTAAACTCTCAGAAACTGCAGAGTCAGGTTCCAAAATTCTCTCTCTGATGGATGCTGTGGATTGGCAGGTAGAGGAAATACTACTTGGTGTAAAGTGAATCAATGCAGTGGGTCAATTTGCAATGGTTCCTTATTGATTCTCACTGATGTGTAAATATTTTGGAAGTGAAATGATTGAACAGATGAGAAAGATGTGTTTTACTATTCATTTGTACTCTATAGAAATTAAATCATTGCAAGCTGACCTACTAGTACATATTTAAACTTTGTCTTTAGAACCCCCCAGAGTATATAAGGAGTTCTCTACATCTTTAAGTTAAGAAACCAAAACAAACTTTCTTGGATGAAAAATATTTTCTTATTATATATAGTTTCTTACAAAATGGAGAATGGAATGACTTGGAATATATTTAGTTGTTATCACCTCTTATTTACAATTTTATATGTAATCATTTAGAAGTAAAAGAAATCCTGAATTGAAATAAATGAGAGATTTAGTAAAACATTAAAAATGTACATCCCATAGCCCCCACATTAACTTGTATACATAGGCCACATGTTTGACAAATAAAAAATTTTTAATATTTTGGGGCCGGGCAGTGGCGCTGGAGGTAAGGTGCCTGCCTTGCCTGCACTAGCCTAGGATGGACTGCAGTTCGATCCCCCGGTTTCCCATATGGTCCCCCAAGCCAGGAGCGACTTCTGAGCGCATCGCCAGGAGTAACCCCTGAGCGTCACCTGGTGTGGCCCAAAAACCAAAAAAAAAATTTTTTTTAATATTGAAGTTTGGGGAAATGATGAATTTTTGTTTGCAAGCCTTCATATCTCTATAAGTTTCCTTCTTCTAAGTATGTCCTTAAGAGTCTCAGAACAAAAAGTGTCTTAGTCTGAGTATATTGATACAAATTATCAAAATATAGGGATTGGTTCATTTTTTTTCTTTTTTTTTTTTTTTTTTTTTTGTTTTTGGGCCACACCCGGCTATGCTTAGGGGTTACTCCTGGTTGTCTGCTCAGAAATAGCTCCTGGAAGGCACAGGGACCATATGGGACACCAGGATTCAAACCAACCACCTTTGGTCCTGGATCGGCTGTTTGCAAGACCGATGCCACTGTGCTATCTCTCTGGGCTTGGGATTGGTTCTTTTAATGTAGTCTAAAATAGATACATAAAAGGATTTATTAAGTAATTATTATCTTATAGTACACTCTTGTTTATAATCACTGAGGTGTGAGTACTTCTAAACGAGTAATTAAATTATTTCACTATCCCTAATCTTGATTCAATAAATTCTATTATGATTTATCAATACTATGCAACTAAGTGCCATACATTATTCTAGACATTGACTATTTGTGTAAAATTGCCCACTTTGTGTAAAGTTGCAAGTTCCAAGTGTATGGAACTTGCACTGGCATTGGAGGCAGGCCCTACATGAACCAATCAATAGATGTTCATTTGAGATCACCATTTGATGGTGAAGGAAATATAAAGATGCAGGATGATTGGGGACTGCCATGGTTGCTCTAGCAGATACCATTAGGTTGAGTGTCTAGAGGAAACCTCAGTCAGGTTATGACAGAATTCAAGACAATGTTCCCCGCAAATTTTACAAATTAGCATATTGAATATTGTCTCATCTAAAAATTTGTAAACAGCATGTATGGAAGGAATTTCCTACTTGCCTTTATGGTGGGTCATAAAAACCTTTAGTTCAAAGTGTCCTTCTCCCTAGAGAGCAGAGATGAATTCTCATTTATGGCAAACCCAAAGAATCAAAAGAGACAGCCTTGCTGAAGCTGCAGATGATTGCAGTCAGTCTGTAGGCTCCTACTCTCCACTGCATGGAACCCAAGAAAACAGTCGACATTCTATGCTACATTTTCCTTTCCTCCTAAAGTCTTCTGAGTTACAGGAAATTCCTGCAGGAAACATATGTGCCTGTGCCTTGTTCATAGGTCTTTTGTCATAAATGTCCCAGTGGAGAGCTTAAAAGCCAGCATTTTTGCCTCCCCTCCAAGTACAATGAAGCAAAGACATTGACAACAAGAAGGAGCTAAAACCTCAGAATGAGTTGAAGACTTATTCTTACTCAAACCATTTTCTCCTTCTTTTCTACCTTTCATGCATTTAAATCATAGCTATGGGGGGATTTTTTCCAGACCTTAAAAAAATAATAACCAGATTTTAACTTTAATTTTCAAAAGAAATTTTTGTGGTGGAGCCACACTAGTAATGATTAGGGCTTACCCCTGACTATTTGCTCAGGGCCACACCTAGTTGGGCTGATGGAACAATTTAGGGTGCTGGGGATACAACCTGCATGAGCTGTTTGCATGGCAAATGCCTACTTGGTTTTTCTATGTACCCTCAAATAAATTTTTTTTTGTTTTTGGGCCACACCTTATGGCGGTCAGATATTACTCCTGGTTGTGTACTCAGAAATCGCTCCTGGCTCCTGGACTTGGGGACCATATGGGACGCTGGGGATTGAATCAAAGTCTGTCCTGGGTGAGCCGTGTCAAGCAAACACCCTACTGCTGCTATATTTCTCTGGCCCCCTGAAATCAATGTTTAATAAAAATAAGAATATCAGTAAAAGGGGCTGGAGCAGTGGTACAGAAGTAGGGCATTTGCCTTGCACACGGCTCACCCAGGATGGACCATGGCTCAATCCTCTGGAGTCCCATCTGATCCCCAAGTCAAGAACAATTTCTGAGCAAATAGCCAGGAGTAACCTCTGAGCATCACTGGGTGTGGCCCCAAACCAAAATAAATAAATAAATAAACCCAAGAACGTCAATAATGAATTTTTTGTGGTCCAATGCCAACATCAGACCCTGACCCACAAATGCAAGTCAAGAGCTCTTTTGCACATGGTCAACAACTTGGCTGATCTTTCCAGGAAATGTGGTTTTACTTGAACTGTCTGTGCTCTAGGGCACCCAGAAATGCTCATCGAGGTACTTAGTGATGGAACCAAACTCAGGGCTTCAAACATAGTTAGAAAGTGCTCTATCATTTAAGCTGTCTTTCATGTGATATTTAAATTTGTTTTAAAATAGGAGCTGAAGAGATAACTCAGTGAGTTGAGCACATGCTTTGTGTGCAAGCATCCATGGTAGTTTTATCCTTGGCACCACATACACATACACAGTGTAACCACGCTGATTACAAACAGGCAAGGCCCTCCAGTACAGACTGGGAATAGGCACTGAAAACCACTTGAGCGAATTCCACATACAAAACAATTAAGTAAGGGACAGAGAAATAGAACTGGGGTTAAGGCACTTGCTTTGCATGTAGCTGACTCAAATATAAGCTTATTGTTCCCCCCAAGCATTGTCAAGAGTGATCCTTGGGCACAGAGCAAGAAGTAAGCCCTAGACACGGCCAGATGTAGCCCCCAAAGAAGTCATTGTAGAAATACATACTGAATTTGAGGGGGACAGAGAGTTAGTACAAGTGTAATGGGACATTCCTTGCATAGGGTTAACCCAGCTTCAGTTCATGGAACCATATGATCCACTGGGATTACCTGGAACAACTCTGGAAGTTTTGAGAACTGCCATGGTGGTCCAGGAAATTCCAAGCAATAAAGGGCTGAAGTAGCCTTCATCCATAGATGCTCCCATCAGGTTACAAATCTGGTTCTCCAGTAATCCTTGGGAGGGGCCACTGGATCTTCTGAGCACTGCTTGGGAACATACCTCCAACTTCCCCAATAAAAGTGGCAAATTGAGAATTGGAAAATTTTTATAATAAATACAAGTGTTGTTAATAAGATACATGAGAATTATTTGAAATATAAACTTATTTTTTAAGTTATTTAATTTGTCACTTGAATTTTTTTCAAGGAGGGAGATGAGATTGTGATAACAACCACAAGCTATGATTTCCACCAAACAGAAACTAGAAGTATTGTCAAAATTCTGCATGACCACAAAATTCTCATTCTCAATGAAACTCTTTCCTATACTCACCTTGGTAAGTAATTTTTTTCATTAATCAACAGGATAACTGTCCTGAAATAGTTATATATTAATGTTTTCTTTTATAATTATTACTTTTAATTTGTTTATTTATTTATTTGTTTTGGCTTGGGGGCCACACCCAGTGGTGTTCTTGACTGGTTACTCCTGGCTCTGTGCGCAGAAATTACTCCTGGCAGGTTCGGGATGCCAGGGATAGAACCCAGGTCAGCTGTTTGCAAGACAAACGCTCTACCCACTATACTATTAAAGTATTATTTTAATAAAGTATTACTTTTATAAAGTATTACTATACTTTTAATTTTTTAAGTCACACTAATATTTAAGAACTTCACTCAGATTTGGCTGGTAAGTGATACTTATTTTTATTTACTAATAATCGGCTGCCTATGTTTATTCATTCAACAAAATTTTAGTAAAGGTCACTGTACTTTTTTTCTGTTGAAAATTTTTGTTACTTACTTTTTTTAATTGATTCTTTTATTTGGGGGTCACACCTGGTGGCGTTCAATGGTCACTTCTGGTTCTGTGCTCAGAAGTTGCTCCTGGCAGGCTCAGGGAATCATATAAGACACTGGGTTTCAAACCAGGGTCCGTCCTGTGTTGGCCGCATGTAAGGCAAGTGTATTTTTGCTGTGCAATTGCTCTGACCCTTCTATTGATTCTTATGTACCACAATTTTAGAATCTTTGGTCCAAGTGAATATTTTGTCTGAATTCATTGTTTATTAATACATTTCTTTAGATGTACTTGAAGGTAGACCAGATACAACCAAATGGGGGAAGTGTGTTTGACAGTCATCAGAAGATAAAAATATCTGTGTATTGCTGATTCTCTACATGGTTTTAGGAAAATTTTTTTGCTTTTCCATCTCATTTCTTCATCTACTACAATTATATTAGTTATCTTTATTTAAGCATTATTATTACAAACATGTTCAGAGTTGGGTTTCAGTCATAAAAATACACCTTCCTTCACCAGTGCAACATTCCCACCAATAATGCCCTCCATCTCTCTTCTCCCCCACCCCCTTCCTGTCTTTGGGACAGGCATTCTATTTCTCTCACTCACTACCATTGTCATGATAGTTATTGATGTAGTTACTTTTCTAACTGCACTCACCACTCTTCGTGATAAGCTTCATATCATGGGCTGATCCCTTCAAACCTCATCTCTGTTGTCTCTGGGTATTATTACCACACTGCCTTTTATTTTTCTTAAATATCACAGATGAATGAGATTATTTTGTGTCTATCTCACTCTCCCTCAGATGTATTTCACTCAGCATAATAGTTTCCATGTGTAGGAAAATGTCATGACTTGTTTTTTTCTGACAGCTGAATCATCTACTACAATTATAATAAGTTTCTCAAATTGCCTTGGAACAATCTTTTCCATGTATAATTCAAGCAACCTGTGAGACAAAAATATATGGTTTTCCATCACTGTATGGTTCAGCATATAAATCTAATACTGGTCTTTTGGGCAACATATACTTATTTATTTGGGGGAGGTGTGCATTTTAGAAAGTTTTGTGGTCTGTGAACTGCAAAGAAACTAATCTAGCCTTGGCATTAATTGAACTGCTTCTTATTACAGCTGAAAGACACCAAGTGCCTGAAACAGGTCAGAGCTACACCTTAGCAGCTGATGTTGGGCTGCTGAGTAGAAACATTAAAATACTTGGTGAAGATTATCCAGGTTGGTTCAAGGAATCTTTTGGTGCACATATTCTGGTCAGCTCATTTACTCAAAATATGATGACATTTAAAGGTTGGTATACATTCAGTTTGTTTTTCTAAATAAAATCTAGCATGATCTCCATAAAGTTTAGCACTTCTCAAATAGTTCTTTTTTATAATATTTCATGAGAAATTAAGTTTTTGTCTTTTTTTAAATTTTTATTGTGACTGAAGTTCATTACACAGAATTAGTTATGGTACATAGTGACAATGAATGAAGGGCATTCTCACCACAGATGTTGTCCTCCCTCCACTCCTCTTCAAGAAATTAGGCTTTAAGAAAGATTTGTTACCCTGACTTCTAAAATTTCCCAAAACAAATCACTGCCGGGGCCAGAGCGGTGGCACAGTGGTAGGGCATCTGCCTTGCTCGCAACTGACCTAGGACCGGATTGTGGTTCGAACCCCTGGTGTCCCATATGGTCCCCCAAGCCTGGAGCTATTTCTGAGTGCATAGCTGGGAGTAACCCCTAAGCGTCACCAGGTGCAGTCCACAAACAAAAAAAAATCACTGTTGTTATTCAATTTACTTTGTAAAGAATAGTCGTCAAATTAACTGAAATCATTTCATAACCAACACAACAAATGTTGTTTTTATTTTAAGGAAATTTTAAAATATACATTCAAAAATGAATGGGGCCCGGGAGATAGCATGGAGGTAAGGCGTTTGCCTTTCATGCAAAAGGTCATCGGTTCGAATCCCAGTGCCCCATATGGTCCCCCATGCCTGCCAGGAGCAATTTCTGAGCATGGAGCCAGGAGTAACCCCTGAGCACGGCCGGGTGTGACCCAAAAACCAAAAATGAAGAAAATGGGGTAATAAATCCCACTCTAAATATCAGCCATTTCCCAGTTAACATCATTGGTCCCTCTTGTTTCATCATTTTGGCCACCCTCTCAGTGAAACCCTGTATTATATTGAAACAACTGCAACATTTAGAGGGGGGTTCGGGTCACACCTGGCTGCGCTCAGGAGTTATTCCTAGCTCTGTGCTCAGAAGTCACTCCTGGCAGGCTCCGGGCACCATATGGGATGCTGGAATTCAAAGCAGGGTTCCTCCTATGTTGGCCACATGCAAAGCAAACTAGGCAAAGGTCTTACCGCTGTGCTATCACTCTGGCCCCAACTGCAACACATTTTACCTAGAAATATTTCTGTCTACAATAAAAAAGAGAATAAAAACATTATAGTATGTAATCCTGAAAGATTTTGTTAAAAATTCCATTGCCATATTAGCATCAACTGTTAATTCTTATTCTTCTTATTCCTTTATTAATTCTATTTATTAATTAATTAATAATCCTATTAATTAATAGGAATTTATTAATTCCTATTAATTATTATTAATAGTTCTTCTTATTCCTCCAGGTCAGTCATGAATGGACTCTTTCCTTCCCTTCTCTTCTCATTTCTTTTTCCTTTCACCCCTGTCCAGTCTCCCTTCCATCATCCCTTTTTTTCTCTAGCTTGCTATTTGTTCTTGTAAGTATTCAGATAAGATCTATGTTGCAACTGGTGTGAATCTTAAATTTCTTCAATTCATATCTCTTTCCTTTCTATTCACTTTTTAAAAATGCTAGCTTTTTTACTTTCATGGAACTCAATTTTTTTTCTGTTCCCCTGTATTTTTTCTGAACAGGCCATTTAAAACTAGAAACTTGATAAAAAAATGACCTATATTCATTTTTTAAGCAAAAGTTCTTCATATTGAGAACAGAGAACACAGGGATAAGGTATTTGCCTTGTCTGTGGTTAACTCCAGTTTGATCCTCCCACAATTGGCCCCCCAAATCGCCATGAGTGATCCCTGAGTGCAGACTGAGAAGTAATTTCTGAGCATAGCCAGATGTGACCCCAAAACCAAGAAATAAAATAATAGATAAAAAGAGAGGGGGAGGGAGAGAAGGAAAGGAAAGAAGAGAGGAAAGGAGGAAGGAAGGGAGAGAAGGGAGGTTGGAGGGAGGGAAGAAGGGAGGGAGGGAGGAAGGAAAGAAAGCTAATAAGGTAATAAGGAAGGATATAAAGAAGGAAGGAACAAACAGGAAGAAAAGAAGGAAGGAAAAAGGGAATGCAAGGTAGAAAGGAAGGAAAGAAGGAAGATATGAAGGTATCAAGGAAGAAAAGAAGGAAAGAAAGAGAAGAAAGGAAAATGAAGGGAAAGAAAAAACAAAGTAAAGGGAGGGAGGAAAGAAGGAACAAAATAAGGAAGAAGAGAAGGAGAAAGGAAGGAAGGGAAACTGGGAGAGAAGGAAGAGGGAATATGTTGGGAAAGGTTCCTTGGTTTCAAGACATGATTTTTAGTTCTAACACAAAATAACTTTCCTCCAGTGTATTTTATTAAATGTCAGTTTTAGAAAAAGAATTGTCCTCTATTCTTTATGAGCATGAATCTCTGTGCCTTGATTTTCTTATTAAGAAGTCATAATCTAGAATGGAAAGATAATAAAAGTTCCTAGTTCTTTTAATGTTTCATGAGAACTAAACCTTGTATTTTCTTTTATCACAGAATAGTTTCTTATGGATAATTATTGCTCTTATTACTAATTATAAAATTGTTTTTGTCAGCGCAGTGGTACTTATGACCAACCAATGCATATTCTGGAAGAAATTATGTAAACATAATGCTCTTAAAGAAACAGAGTTGAAATAACAAGTAAATTATATCTTGTGCCTTAAGCTATAGATTCTTATCATTGACATCACTCCAAGTGGGGTAATAAATAACCATTGTGTATACTGTAAAAGACACCTAAACATTAATAGAAATATAGCATATCCATGTTATCAGACTTTCATGGGTAAATGAGACTTTTATGAAAAAATATGTAAAAATCTCTTGTAAAGAGCAGTAAAAATTAAGTTCAAGGGGCCATAGTAATAGCACAGCAAGTAAGGTATTTGTCTTGCATGCTGTCAATGATTTCCCAAACATTGCCGGGAGTGATTTCTGAGCAAGGAGTCTGGAGTAATTCCTGTACACAGTCAACAATGACCTAAAAACAAAACAAAACAAAATAAAATAAGCTCACAAATGCTGCCTTACCTGGACTTAAATGAACAAAGTCGTCAATTTAGATTCCTGACAAAAGCTGAAAACAAAATTCTACTCTGAAAATAATACAACTGTTGTAGTTTTTTTGTTTGTTTTTTTTGTTTTGTTTTAGAAACTTTCATTGTTTCAAAAATGCTGTTTAACTGTTCCCATCACCCCCCACAGGAAATGCAAGAATAAGTAATGTGGAATTTTATCACAGTGGGCAAGAAGCTTTTAGGGATAGTAAAGATCCAAGATATGCGGTAACATTTCTTAACCTAGGAAAGGTTTGTATTTTATTTTTTCATCTATTCAGAATAATGAATTTTAACCTTATTAATATCCATACTATAGACTTTCTAAGATGATTTCTTTTATTGTTTGTTTTATTTGGGACCAAACCCTGCAATGCTTTAGGGTTTACTTCTGGTTCTGCACTCAGAAATTACTCCTGGCAGTGTTTGGGGACCTTTGGGATGCTGGGGATTAAAGTAGATCAGCTGCATGTAAGGCAAATGCCCTACACACTGTACAATTGCTCTGGCATCTCTAAAACTATTTCTAATAAAAAAAATCATTGGTCAGGGGCCAGAGCGGTGGCGCAGCGGTAGGGCATTTGCCTTACATGCAGCTGACCCAGGACAGACTACGGTTCGA